>JARJDX010047445.1:0-15436 GCA_030264735.1 Gymnusa sp. GC000175 | reverse complement strand
TAGAATTAAAATTTGGTTGAGGTATGCGAATTTACAATATGCCTTAAGAGATTCTGGCGCCCTTAGACGCTGCGCCCTTGGCAACTGCCCAAATGCCAACGCCTAGTTACGCCTCTGTTCACACTATCGTGCCGCTCTCGCTCCAGTTTCGGTCCGGTAAAATATTAATACATGGTTATCAATGAGCCTGTTTACACTATAGGTCTCGCTCCAATCCCGGTCCGATCTCGATCAATCTCAAAGAATACTTGACTGAAGCGGGATCGGACCGATAGTGTGAACAGATTTTTGTTACAACTAGTCTGGCTTCGGCTATTTGTGAGTGACGTCGATGCACAAGATATTTTTTTAATTAATTAATAAATAAAATGGAATCGCAAACATGGAATTTTGAATCATGTTGTCACTAAACATGGATGAACCCACATTCTTCTTTTTGTTCTTTTGCATTTTTTTACCTTTTTTATCTTCGTCTAAAAGAAGAGCCATAACAGCAAATTCTTCAATTAAAAAATGACATTTTTTAACTAATTATGTCCGACTTGGAACACAAATAATTTTAGACTAAAGTACGACCGAGTATATGCGATACCATATGTTACTATACCGAGATCGGAGCGTGAACGTTAGTGTGAGTACGATGAGATTTTACCGGACCGAGATCGGAGCCAGAGCGGCGCGCTAGTGTGGATCAAGCCCAAATCAACAACTTCTTGGTTTTACAATGTGAAAAATCCTTAAAATATCATGGTCTGACAAAATTACAAATGTTGATGTGCTAAAAAGGATGGTAAGTGATACAATTAAATCCAGGAAACTAGAATATTTAGAACATATCATAAGGAAAGCTGAATATAGAATACTGTAGCTCACATGCAGTGAAAAATTGCAGGCAAAAGAAATGTGAAGGCGCCGGATTTCCGTTTTAAAAAAATCTAAGAGACTGATTTCGTTGTGTTCTTCAAAATAGCTATTAAGAGCGACAATATCAAAAGTTAAAATAGACAGGTTAATTACTAACCTCTGACTAGGTGACAGCTCATAAAGAAGAAGGGGAACTGTAACCGTTTTTCTAATGTTTTGTTTTATATCTAAAATAAATATTTTTTTATAAATTACCCCTCTATTGGCGATTTTAATTATCTACGATTTAAGAAAGGTATCATGATGTTTTATATAAAATACCTTAAAATTGTCCTACATGACTTCCTCAAGCTAGTAAAAACTCAAAATATTCTACAAAATCGCATTGGCATCAAAAATGCCCCACATCCAATTTTTTTAATTTTGGTCAATTCTTGCTCAGAAGACCCTGGCATTCTTCCACTAAAATATCTTTTTTTTGACGATTACAATACTTTATCATAGTATCGTATGTTAAAGTAAACACAAAGAGGACATCAAATAAATATTATAGTGTTCTCTACTGAGCACTAGATATGTAGAAAGTGGAAGTAAATATTAGCTAGCCATGCCCAGCAGATGTAGTCGCAGTCCACTAAAAACGCCCACGCGTTAGTGGTAGCAGCGGACCAGACCCAACGGACTTACTTATAGACTACATATTACAAGGATATCATTTATCGTTCTGCATTCACCTTATTTGGATAAGATTTGGACTCGGGGTGGCAGAAATCAACCAAACGTTTTAAGAAAAAAAACTTAATATTAGCGCGTTCGACTTGACCGATCCTGAGCTATTTATTTTTGAACAGCTTTTTGCTACTTACCTTTATGGTAACACGAACTACATTTACGTAAATACCAATTTGGTGAAAATACAAAAAAAAATTGAGAGATTAAGTTTCTAAGAACCTATATCCTCTTATCTTTAGCAACAGAAGAAATGTTTAGAATAATTCCCAAAATTAAGATTAATATTTGATACAAAAATTGTTTAAAATGATGAGCACCAACCCCGATACAAACATTGCACCTGTGAAACATATTTTTGTATACTTTTTCAAAAACGCATATAATTTTGTTATTAAAATGGTTGATGATTGCGTTACTTAACTTACTAATCTTATTGTAATATTGCAATTAGTGGTTGCACACTTTTGTTTTGTTTCAATACTCTAATATTAATTTATTTATTTATTAATGTACAGTTAATTTCAAAATGTGATGTCTTAAAATTAATTTCATTTTTTCAAGCAGGGGATATTATTGATCATTTATTTTCTGATTTTATGTTTAGCTTTAAAGGCTTTTAATACTAAGTAACTTTTATAGGTGAAAAGCCATACCATTGCCATTTATGTGAAAAAAGGTTTGTTAATTCTGGACATTTAACAACCCATATGCGTACACATACTGGAGAGCGACCTCATTCTTGTAGTCTATGTCCAAAGGCATTTTCAACAAGGCAAGAACTTCAAAAGCACACAATGGTAATTGTAATTTTTTGTCCACTTCATAACAGAATTTATTATTTTTAATAGGTTCATAATGGTGATCGACCATTTGTATGCAAAATGTGTGGAAAAAGGTTTGGCAGCTCGAGTAATCTTTACTCCCATTTGAAGCACCACACTGGAGAAAAAAATTTTACATGTGAACATTGTGGAAAAGCATTTTATACAAAACAGGAACTGAAGCAGCACCTTGTGGTGCATACAGGTGAAAAAGCATTCTTGTGTGAGTATTGTAATAAGAGGTTCTCACAAATTGCACATTTACGAAGACATTCAAAACTACACAAAACCAGTATTTAATGTTTACTACTTACAGTACAAATAAGTGTATCTTTTTACGCGTATTATTTATGTATTTATATTGAAATTTTATTTACAAGAAATAAATTATTTATTAATTCTTTCTAGTTCATTTATTACCTAATCTTGTCCAAAGCCCAGAGTTTAATTAAAATAGCCAATTGGATATCACTTTGCTTCAATCATAAATACAAAACCAAATATATAATCTAATTGTTCAGTTTTCTAAAAAAAAAAAAACAAAGGATGCCAGAAATGTAAGCCTTATATTTCAAATGTGGAAACTCATGGGATATATGTAAAAATATTCATCATAATCATCATGAAAACGCTCATTAGTAATAATAATATACAATACCAAAATTTTAGTCCACTTGGAGACATCACGAAAATCACGAGCGGAGCAGTCACAATTCTTTCCACAAATGTGTCCTTAAAAATCAATTTTTTTTAAAACGTTTCCAATTTTAAATAATTTTAATTTGTATTGGGAATTAAAAATTTGTAAAATTCCACATTTTGGGGGTGAAATGTTATTTTTTGGGAAAACCATGGATAAAATATATAAATCTTAAAGCAGTTTAGTGAAAATATATACAAATCATGTCAATTTGACGACATCAAGAAAATTTTTTTGGTAAATTATAATAATCTAAAAAGTACAAAAAATACCACATTATAGCAAATGCAAATGTTGTTTTTGAAGAAAACCATAGGAGATATTTTAAAATGACGATAATACAAAGTCTAGAAACGGTCAAGTATCTTGAGAAATACACTAACAATTAAAAAATATCCCTTTAATTATGCTAAAGCAAAGCTTCTCACTACACTCCCCCCCTGGGTAGAAAGTTGAACAACTTTAAAAATTTCAAATAGGAACCCCCATTTTTTATTGCAGATTTGGGTTCTAGGGTAAAAAATACATGACTTTTACCTGAAACTTTTTTGTTATCATATAAGTGGCGCAGTAATTGCAGAAATTTTTCGCAAGATTTGTTTTTTCTGCGATTACAGCGTCACCATCAATGTATTTTATCCCCCCCCTCAATCAAAATCTACAATAAAAAGTGGGGATTCCCACTTGAAAATTTAAAGTACTCTCCTCAACCCAATGAGCGAAATCTTATATTTGAAAACCAGATTGTGCAGAAAAAAATTAATAATTTTTTTGTTATCATTTTACTGTAATCACAGAAAAAAAACATCATGCGAAAATTTTTTCCTTCAAATACAGCGCCACCACAAATTTACACTTAAAAATAAAGAAAAACAGTTTTCATATTGGAATACAATGTTGTTATATACTTTGAATCGAAATCATCTAGAGATTTTAAACAATTACAAATTTTCGGGGTAAATTTTGTGGCTTTTGAAAAAACGTTAAGAGAAATTAAAAATCTTCACCAATGTATCAAAATTTTATTTAGACAAATGCCCGCACAAACAAGCTCACACATACACTCATTCATATATATTCTTTAATTTTTAAACACACTAGCACTCTCACACTTTTAGCCACTTACCTACACCTAAAGGAGCAGGATGATTTTACAGTGTAGAAAAGTTTAACATATTTCAGCCAAACCATTTATTTGCATTCGAATAGTTCATTTTTTGTGATAATGGTATACAAAATCAAATTATGATAAAAACAAATGGCTTTTAATAAGTAATTATTATATATGAAAACATTTTTATTTTTTATTCATCTTTAGGATACATATATATCATATGGAAAAGTTAAAGCTATTACATCAAATATAGGCAACTCGCGATACACTTATACTAGAAGAGTTGTCTACAGTTCAATTCTTATAGATATAAAGATGAACAAATTTCAATTTACATCACTTATCTCAATTGATGCTTGAGATAAGTGTTCATGCACCATAGAACAACTTATATTTCAATATTAGAAAAAAATGATCAATTGCTCACCAAATTCTAATCATTTTCTTATATTAACTAATCATCTAAACATGTGGACATCAAATTAATGAATATTTGTGCTTAATTTCATATAAGAACATTAATTATATTTAAATAAGCCAAATAACAAGAGATATATTTCTTTGTGTAAAATTGAAAATAAACAATACAGTATCACAAATGTTAACAGTTTATTGCCTACTGAACCTTGAAAAATCATTAGTCATTGTTTTACTAAGAATTATAAGAATAAGAATGCATATCTCTGGTTATTGGTAATGACAAATAGTTGATTGCCACTTTATTTTGGTTAATGATATCATTATGTAAATATTTTTTTATAATTATTAAGGATGTGAAGGAAACTTATATACCGAGATATAAAAATGTCTTAATATGTAATTGGACATCAATCTATTGAACAATATTATTTACAAATTCTGGCCTCCAAATAAAATTATTCATATAAACAAGAGTAATTCTTGAAATATTTATAATTTTAAAGGTAGTGGTACTTATGCAATAAGCAGCACTTGTTTTCTTATAGATAAAGGATTTTATATACATTTTAATAAATAATAAGCTACCAAAACCATAGATTTGTGACATTTTAGGCAAAGATTTTTGCTTAACCAGAACCCTCTATACTTTAGCATCCCTAATAATTTCAAAGCTTAATACACAATCAGTATTATTGTGGCACTTTTAATACATTTAATTGTCCAATAACGATGGAACACTTGTTGGTCGGATTCTCTCAAATTTAGCTATACTCTTCTCTAATTTACCATTCAAATTTAATAATACGACATATTTTGTAATAAAAAAAAACATCGAGTTTCAGAGAAGAATATTGCTAATGATGTCCACTAAACACAGGAAATATTAAATCAAACGAATAGAAATAATTAAATGAAAATTATTGGGGTTTATTATGTTAGTTTAGACATGCATAAGCCCCACGATAATTAATATGAAACACACATAACGAAAGAATATAAAATATATATATATTTAAAATATGGTGCGTTTTTCAGAACAATACACATGCACGCCTCTTCTTCTTTTTGACCTGAAGAGCAGCACGTGTAGCAGTTTCGAAGACTTCACGCACACCTTCCTTACTTTTAGCTGAACATTCTAAGTAGGCAAATGCATTTATTTTTTCAGCCATAGCTCGTCCATCTTGTGGTTTCACAGGTTCTTGTTTCATTTTACTTAATTCTTTAATAGTGGCAGGATCATTGCGAAGATCCTTTTTATTGCCAACTAAGATGATTGGCACATTCGGACAAAAATGTTTGACTTCAGGAGTCCATTTTTCTGGTATGTTCTCTAAAGAATCGGGCGAATCCACCGAGAAACACATTAATATCACGTCTGTGTCGGGATATGATAATGGCCTCAACCGGTCGTAATCTTCTTGGCCAGCGGTATCCCAAAGTGCAAGTTCCACCTGCTTGCCATCCACTTCGATGTCGGCCACATAATTTTCAAATACGGTAGGCACATACACCTCCGGAAACTGATCTTTGCTGAAGACGATCAACAGGCATGTTTTACCACACGCACCATCTCCTACGATCACCAATTTCTTACGGATCGTAGCCATCGGACCTGCCAAAACACACACCGTCAACGCCTATAGACTATATCTACTCAGTAGGTAATAGACATTCACAGTATTGCCAGATTTAAACCACCATCATCCGTCACCGTTGCCTTATCTACTTTACAACGTTGCCTCTTCAAGAAAATAAAATATACAACATTGTCCTTATTTTCCGCTCCATTTAAAATAACATTAAAAGTAAACAAACTACGTTAAAGACCAAATTTTTTATTCCAAATAATTTAACACGTATATAAAAAGATAATCACGAATGCTGACAAATGAAATATAAAATATATAAACTTTACATTGCTTTACTACGAATTATATGTGCGTATTTATAAGTTAAAATATCGAGAATTTAATATTTATTCTAATTTATTATAAACAATTATCTATGGCAACATTGTAATGAAGATGGCGGCATCACATTCTGGAATTAGCAAGTGATAAACGTAAGAGGCGCATCAGTGCTACACACCTGATAATTTATATAAAATTGACAAACCTTTATTTGTGTCTCCAGAATCGGACCAGCAACAAAACATTCGTTTTGATTTCCACGCACTGTGGACCTACTTGTCTTAGTAAATGCGTTTCACAAACTCATTAATAAATAGATAGGATAATACACGAATAACAGCCAGAAATAGAACTGAAATAAACAAACCGTTTCTAAATAATCCTCTGCGCATGTGAAGAATTTCAATGTTGTTTCCTGGAACTCTCTAGAGATGTCGTTGAAACATTTATAAAAATATATTTGCTTCTTAAAAATAGGCCAATTATGAGTCATTTTAAAATTTTCGACGTAAAAAATATGTTCTGAAGACTTTAAAACTGTATGTCAATTTTAACGCCCTTAGAAATAAAATTGATATTACACCAAAATGCTTTCTTTAGTATATGTATGATAATATTTTATAAACAAAATTAAAAACGGAAAGTTTACGCTTACGAGAATTAATATAAATTTAATTTGTTACATTTTGTAGACTTCCGGTAGAAAGAAAGTCAACAATTTTCATTGCATGGTGCATGCAAAACGAAACACGTTAGAATTTACATTTTCAAATTAAAGTTTAGGGTTACTAAAGACATAAATATTAAATTTCATAATTTTTTAAAACATTGCAAAAAAATGGCAGTGTATGGTTACCACACGACTTCATTTAAAAATTTAAGACATATTCGTTATTTTTGACAAAAACATTTCATTAATTAACAGCTAATTAGGTTGCAATTTCATTTCTTAAAATGTATGTTGGTAATAATTCCAAAAGTGACATCCGTCACTTAAATTATATATAAGGCTGGGCACAAGGCATTCTCCAACCTCTTGTCAAATGGGATGCCAACAGCCTCCATTTTTAAAAAGTTTGACAGGTCATAAAAAATTTGATGACATTGCGTTTGTCTGGATAATCTAACTTTTGTTTATTTAGAAATCAAATTTCATCTATAATTTATAATTTTTCCAAGTACCTTACACCTTATTGCCTTATTATAACTTTATTTCATTAATTGTCAACTGGGGACTACAGGCGCAGCCAGTTATTTGTATGTAGTTAAAATGTGATTTTTATTCTCAATTAGATTTTTAATCATATACTTTTGAACTTTAAACCAATAAATATGTGGAAATATAAATTATCTATTTATTAATGCTTATGCATATATTTCTTTAGTTGTATGCCGCCAGTGCGTCATTTTAAATTTTAAACTGACAGCATTTGACACATCTTTATAATGACAATATGTGGCAACTTGATGGGAATAATTTCAATAAAATGTTGTTTAGCAACGAACAAGGGTGAGTTCTTAAATGTTAAATTAAAAAAAAAAATGATAGGACCAATTTTTTTTGCGAATTTAGTTCTAAACACTTGCACTCTTATGTTTTTCCCACAAACCTTATAGTTTATAAAATATTTGCAAAAAACGAAAAACCTAACCAATACCGCTTCCGGTTGGTGGTTTACAGCCAAGTCACTGGGTCCTCCAAATTTTTGTTAAACATGAGTTTGTAGGCCGATCAATTAGACGTATGGGCTGTAGTGCTGCAGAGAGGACAGAGACACCACTTCGAAAACAAATTTATCTCAATGAAAGCCGTCCGATGGCTGTAGTGTAGAGGGTACATATAGCAGCAGACACTGCTTTGAAAACCATTTTTTCCGAATCAGAAAAATCGAGATTTTGAGAAAATGTCCGTTGTTTCTGAAAAAATCTAAATTTCAAAAATTTTATAATACTTTTATTGGCGCATTGGGGAAGATGTGAAATATATTTCTGTGCCTCTGATTGGTCAAAACATACCAACATTACGTTTTTATAGAGAAATCAGAAATAAGTGATAACCACGTGACCTCGTAGTTAAGCCACCCAACTAACTCCAGTGGGTAACACTGGTAACTATGCCATCAACCCAATCATTGGCACTATAGTAAAGCATTAAGGGTTTATTAAAAAAAACTGATGAACATTACATACCTTAAATACTAGATAAAACGCAAATTTACTCCTACTGCGAGTAACAACGAACGCCAATATTGAAATATGCAAACATCGAATTAATTGCACAGATTTTGATTTAACCACCTCTAAATATTAAATGTCGTTTGAGTTGCCTACCTACGCGCGTGGTTATTAACTATTGTTGATGAGTCTGTACCATGTCCAACGATTGTTCTGTATTTAAGTCAGATTCATAAAATATAACAGAATTCTAAAGTGAAACTCGTTTTCCAAGATATTTTTTGATCTGAAAATTGGTTGTGTTAAACGTTTTCCCATAAAACTCCAATAATTTTTATACCATTTTCTGAAAATCTTGGATGGTTCACAAAACGGAACAGAATATAAATTTGAAATCTATTTTCCAATTTTAAGTAATATATTTTTTTAAGGTTAACGCCCTTGCATTTTATATGATATCGCCATTCGGCTGGTTCTCATATCACCCCCTTATTCTTTTCGTTAGTTCGTTGTATACAGTTATAACGATGGGAATTATTCTGTATTTCCGATAGTTAAAAGATAACCGTTGTTTCAAAACATATAGACTTTCAAACATTCAGATGTCTGCAAGGTTTTTTTTCAATTAATGCCGAAAATCTTTCGTCTAACTAACAATATGGTTTTACCAAATGCGTACCTTATGAACGGGTGACAGAATAATAAAATCGCAACAATGCTTTGATGTAACGCATAGTTCGCTTATCGTTAAGAGTTAGAGCAGGGGTTCCTAAATGGGTCGTTATCGATCATCTGAGGGTTGACATTTTAAAGGGAGGCAACGAGGATCAAGCGATTGATAGCCGAATATGCAACAGCGATTCATTGGCATAATCAAGATCCCGTTGATTACAAAAAAATTAATTTTCTGGATTATAAAGTAGAAAGCTGTGATTTCGAAAAAACAAATAAGGATGACCACCAGCGGGCGGTATGTATTAAACTCATTAACGGCTCTGCGCTGAGCGAACATTCTTTGGAGACAGGTCATCAAATTGATTTCACTAAGGGTAAGTCATTATCTATAATCCCTTATTACAATAAACGCAAGGTATGCCAGGCAATTTGGATTTATAATGATGATCTTCTTAACTTAAATCGAGAACAGGGGTTTGAAATTTCCAATTCCTGGAAATATTTGTTTTCATCATTAAATTCTAACTACCACTTTTTTTTTCGTCCAATATAGGCATACATACTCGAACAAGGTCTTCAGATATTTGACATCTCCGCCTTGAGAATGCTCTCTGCAATGGCGAGCGAAACGTTGGCAACAACCAATAAAACTACGCGACCTAAACCCGAAAGTAAGAACATTTACATTGTTTAAGTTGTGATAGCTAACATTTTAAATATATTGTTTAAATGTAATATTCCAGGGAATAATCCAATTAGATGTTACTTATTTCCTTTAAAAACAATTAAATGAAATATTAAATTAAAAAATTAAATTTATATGATGCATACTGCTCCAGTAATACCACTTCTTTGAACTATATGAATACAAAAGTTATATGTACTATCTAGGGTTTAAATTTAAAACATTATCCAATGTGAAAAATAATTTACTTTATCATGAGATAAAGTAGTGATGCAAAAAAAACGTAGTGTAAATATTCTATTAGTATGTTACCTAACATGAATTAAACAAAATTAAAAAATGTCCGAGCGTGCAACACTTTTTTTTGTAGGCAAAACCATTAAAGATTTTATCACAAAAATTTTAAATATGAATTTAGTCTAGGGACACTGGAACTTCTTAACCTGAGTGGAAACAAGGCCTACCTTTTTTTATTTGAATTGAGAAAAGAGGGTTTTGCAAAAAATTAAAAATAAATATTTTTTACAACTTCGCATTAATATTTTATCTAGTAAAAATTTATTTGTGTTGGCCACTGATTTTTTATAAAGCTGTAAATTTTCGGTGATGATTACGAAGTTTAAATGCCGTACAAATCAGCATAATGCCATGGCCACCTTCTTTGGCCCTTTTTTTATATTTTTGTAGACTATTTAAAACAATTTAGTGCTTTATTAATATTTATAGGAATAACTTAATGAACTCCAAGGATTTTGATTTTAATTGAAATAAAATAACGATTATATATTTTTGAAAATTAAATATACATTAATTTGGTAAATGTCATCTATGTCTACCGAAATTCGAAAACTCATTGTAAAATGCATATAATAAAATATGAGTTTAACATCAAAAGGTGACTCATAAATTATATAATATGGTATATATAAAACAATCTACGAAACATAACAATATATAAACGTAGACAGAATATAAACTATATAATTCTACGCAAGGTATATAATAAAAAAAAAATGTTACAAAGATGAAGAAAACATAAAAAAAATAAAAGCTTTTGTACAAATACCATTAATGTTGTTACTGTTGCAAAAATTATTCATTACACAACATCCCTACATTACACCACACAGTTTATAAATATAAATTTTTTAATTTTTCAACCCTTTGATACAAGTTCACCAACATGTAAGAAAAATATGCTAATACTCTTTCAATTTAATTATAATCTTGGAGTGCAATTCTTCAAAAATATCAATGCTTCAACCAGCAAAGCAAGATAAAAATTACTCCCAAAATATTTAAACTCAAAAATCTTTATTTTTACTATGATTACACTTAGTAAAGTTTTTACCTTCAGAATTGAAAAAAAAATATTGTTTCAAAAGGTGGACAATTTTCTTACAAGATTAAATAGAGGGCACAACATATTTATGTAACAAATTAACAAAATTGCAGTTAATTAGAAAAAAAACATCTTTGTAATGTTATATTGTCTTTTTTCCAACTGGAATTATATCTTGCATAAACGCCATCTACTTATATTATGAGTAAACTGTCCAGCTTTTCTTTAAACAATCTGTATACAAATTATAACCTTAATGATTTTTCCTAACACTGGGTAGAGTTTATAAAAATTTGTCAGTTGCCAGCTTTGCGCTTTTTAAAACACATCACTGAATATACGTATATGTAACAAATTATTTCACTTCCTTTATTTAACTGCAACAAAATGATAGTTATCGAAAAAAAAAAATTTTCATACCTATACAAAGGTATGTATTTTTAGAGGCTAAATCATGGCATACATATTTAAGTCATTTGTACGCCGATTATAAAAATTTTTTTTTCACTTTACAATAATTAATATTTATAAATATACAAATTACAACATTTTTTAAATTGATTAATTTTTTTATCACCATTCTTAATCACTAATCATTTTTTGCAACAATAACAACAAGAACTCATGTTAAAATAAATAAAATAAAAATTTGTGAATTGCAAGTTGGGCAAAAAGTTATTTACAATTTACATAAAGATTTTTTTTGTAATTTTATGTTTGATGCATTTGAAAATGAATTATTTGTATTTGAGATCACTGTATAAAAATAAATTTTTGACATTTTTGCCCAACATCTATTTGCCTATTAGTAAAAGTACGTTTGAAAAACACAAAAATATTGAATTAAATGCAATCACATTTTTGACATATTAAAAACAGGGTTTCCGTTAGAAAACCTAAGACAAAAATTAACCAATCAATAAAGTATTTATACTTACATAAAATTGAGCAGTCCAAATGAAAAATCTCTTTGTTGCGTGGAAACCCTGAGCATTAGTAAATGTTTGAAGATTTGTAAACCTGCCTAATTATGACTAAAAAATAAGTCTAAATAAAATTAGCCTTTTTGTGGCCAAACTAATATTTATGACATAGAACTGCAAGGTAATCTAGGTGAACCCATTTGGGTTAAAACACGGTCCAGCCATTGCAATGGACCATTTAAATGTAACTCAATCCAACAAGGTGTAGATGTAACTGTCTGTCTTCGATATTCTGCTCCCCAACCTTTAACAAATGACATTCGTATTGTGCACATACGAGTCAACTGATAAACTGCTTCAAATCCTTGACTAACACTCTGTGATAATAAAGCTGCAAATTCTTGATTGTTGAATATTTTTAGGTTGCATCCTGGTGGTATTTTACAAACAGTTGCAGGATGCCACCCATATCGCTGATTGCAATTTGGTGATTGAACAAATATACTTGAATCACTTAAACACTCTGCAAACACTTCACCTCCTTAAAACAAGTAATTAATATAATCTATAATTTAAATAAAATTTTATTAATTTTACCTATATAATATAATCGTACACCTTTTCCTATGTGTCGTCTAGTCTGTTCTACAACTATATTACGATTAACATTTGACAGAAGTCCCAAACAAAAACTAAAAGAATAAATAATTATTAGTAAGCTGAGAACATGATTATTTGTTCATCGAACTAATCAATGTTAAGCCTTAAAATAGTTAGGACCAAAGAATAGATGCTTAAAGATAAAGTGTTAAAAATTACCGTTCTGAATTACTAGGATCTGTAAATCCATCTACTGTAATACTTGGTTGGCTTGCATGGAAAGTTTCTCCCACCCTTGTATTTAATTCATAATAACTTATACTACACCAAAATGCAGGTTCACAATACATAACAGGTTGGGCATCCACAGGTGGACTTGGGGTTAGTCTTGAAATACCTGCAATAAATTTGGTTGTAACAATTTTTGGCTTTTATTTATTTTTAACTTACTCATGTTGTCATTTGGGTCAATTGGATCTCCGTCTTCTGACATATACCCAGGTGGAGGTGTTTCAGTAGGTGGTGCAGCATTATGTGGAGATTCCAGATTTGTAGGGGGACCATTCGAACATAAACCAACTGCATCCATATATCCACCAGAATGTTGCATATGCAGTCTAGAATGATTATATAAAAAATTGTACGGAGATATAGTAAGTTGTAAAAAACTATTTAATACTTCAAGCCATTACAACTAGATATTACTTGTTAATAACAATATCAGAATAATGTTACATCACAATTTATTGAAATCATTCATAGTGCCGGCGCTCAGAATTACAGATTTGTCGAAATTAAAGCTTTAGCAGCTATATGTGTATGGGTTAATTAGGGATTAAGGCTTTATTGCACCGATCACACTTAAACAATACTTAACTTTTATGGGTCCCTAACTTTTTAGGTGCCGTATATTGAATTATACTGTGCAGCTAACGCCGCCTTAGACCCTAAGCCAACCACACATAATATGTTTTAAGCGACACTTAAGTTAAGGGAGGTTTAAAGTTAAGGAAAGCTTTAGCGTAACCATTTATATTTGCGCTTGCCTTAACTGAGTGACGATTAAATTTGTCAAATGCGCATAAATTTAGTAATTTTTGGTTTAAAATTCAGAATTCGATTACTTTTGTCAATACGTCAGTTATATGTCTAATGTACCAGTCACAGAGGCCACAAAATGGGCAAAAATTTATGGTTATAAGAAAACGTATATCTCTACACTTAAGCCATCGCAGCAGTGCTCCGTTTAGATTTCGGAACACTTAAGTTCCGCTTAGGGTCTAAAGCGGCTTTAGCAGGTCGGCGCAATAAATAAACATCACTCCCTAAAATATTTTTTAATTAACTTGTCCTTATCAAAATTTTATTACATTCATTTCTTAAGGTGGCAATATAACATTCTTTATAAAACTTGTTATCAATATTAAGAATTTTATTCACAAATTTAAATATAGACCTACAAAATGTTATTAACTTTTCATTTCTATATTTGGTAGTACCATTTAAAATGTTAATCAGGGCTAAACCAAAAACTTTCAGTTTTGTTGGTTTATTTTGGTTCGGTACATGTTCAAACACGCGTGTTAACTAAGGTGACCATACGTCCCGGTTTTGGATCAGATGTCCCGGTGTCCCGAGAGGTACCCTTTGTGTCCCGGTTTAGAATTTTCAAGAAATAGACTTTATATTTTCACATAAAATGTAATATTTTTACAATTATGTCTATCAAAAATATTTATTTTTTAACAAATTAAAATATACCATTTACTGTACATTTTTACGTACTCGAAAAAATCTTAAGACGCGGTTTCGCGTCGCGACTTCTTCAAAGTTGAAAAAAGAAAGGTCGATATCTCAAAAACGGTAATCCCAAAAAAAAATTAAGTACTTTTTTTGTAGGCCGTCTAAAGATCTACATGACCCAAAAACGGAGGACCCTCGCATGTAAACTTTATTTTCCATTTTAGCGTACGTGTTGCGAGGCGTGGCCGATTAATTTCAAATACTGGAAAACATTCCACACTTAACTTTTGGAACCTGGCAGCGCCAAATTTTTTCTGAGACCATAACTCGACAGAACTATAAAAGATCTTGCTGGTAGGAGGGGGGGTCGCGAATCCCGTGTGACAAACGGTACGGCATTCAGAAGCTTCTGCAATTTGGCGTCGCGACGCCGTATCACAAAAACGGCGCTACCTAGATAAACGCGAAAAATGTCATTCGATCGGGAACTTCGAGAAACCCTGATGACAAAGTTTTCATTCCTTAATCTTAATATTTAGTGTTGGAAAAAAATTTATTTTGTTTTTGGGGGTCGTCTGCAGGGGTGCACGCCAAACCCATCTGCACCCTTAGTTTTAAAGATAGAGAGTTGCAGTTTTCTCCATCCTGTTCAAAATGATACGGGCTATAATTTTTAGAAACAAATTTTTTAATTTCTTCTTCGTTCTTCCGCCATAAATTTTTAAAGTT
>JARJDX010047439.1:0-22080 GCA_030264735.1 Gymnusa sp. GC000175 | reverse complement strand
CAATTTATTCAACAATTTATTAACACGTGCACATATGCGATTATTCCACTTACACCCTCTATTTTAGTTTCGCTACGCGCCACCAGTAGGGCGACTCTTTCGTCGCAAGCAGCGAATACTATCCCCTTATTGCCAAGTATCGACGCGCCATCTAACGAACGCGAAAAGGACGAATATTAAACACTAAAAAAAGTGTTGGAACACCCTGTAGACATATAATCACCCATTTTTAAATAGTTCAAATAAAAGTAGGCAGAGCAGAGCAGTGGATTTTCTATATATTGATAATATGGTAAAGTGATGCTCTTGATGCTTTTGCTGAAGCTTTGTTAAAACTGAAAATAAATAATCGATAGTGTTATATTTATTTGTTGGTTGTATTAATATATTTAGGGAGTGAATATTCTGCGTAAATATATTTAAGGTACAAATTTAATTAGATACAGATTTATGTATAAATGAATCATTTTAATTATTTACCTATGGATAAATTTTTATTTTATTCTTGTTACTTTTAGACCTAAAATAATAATTAGTATTAATGTATGCTGGCTTTCTTAATTGCAAAACGGATAAACTATTATAATACTGATTTTTAGTGAATATAAACTTATTGCTGTTGTAGTGTCTAATTCCTCATTGAGTTTTTTCAATTATATTATAAAATATTTTCAGATAATTTAAGGTAAGTTGCAAAATGAATACCATTGATTTAACAAAGGAAGAGAAGCGTAATCGTAGTAAAAAAAGATCACGTAGTAAGGATGGAAACAGTACCAAATCGAGAGACAATCCAAAAAGGGAAGTACCAAGGCGGCGGTCTCCTCTAACACGTGCACCACGAAGGCGCCAACCATTCAGAAAAAGTCCTCTATCTTTAAACAGGAGAAGCCCTATTTCTCTAAATAGAAGAAGTCCCATTTCCTTAAATAGAAGAAGTCCCATTTCTTTTAATCGAAGAAGTCCCATTTTTCTGAACAGAAGATCCCGAAGCAATTCAAGAGACAATAAGGAAAGATTGAAACGTAGATTCAGGGGTCGTATTTGCCTTTCTCCAAATAATCGACAAGAAGAAAGAAGAAATGATGATACTCAAGAACCTTTTTTTACATTTCGACCACATGGGGAGTATGGCCAAATAACTTTGGCATCTGAAATGAATGAGCGATTTGCAGTTTTTGAACCTCCAAACATGAACGAACCTTCTTGGGATAACAATCAATGGGACGCACCTCCATTAGAGAGATATGATCCCATCGAACAAGATCAAGACTATAGAGAAGAGCCCAATCCACCACAAATCTGGCAAGAAGAATGGCAACGTCCAAACCAAAATTCTGGGGGTTTTGGTACAACAAGCACTTTTATATCAGCAGAAGAAGGACATCCAGAAATCCCAATATTTGATGGAGACAATCAAGATCTTACAGCAAGGCAGTGGCTGAAAATAATTGATGCAATTGCACTGAAGGAAAAATGGACCAATGATCAAAAGAAGTTTCAAATGGCTGCAAAATTAATGGGTGCTCCTAAAGAATGGTATTTAAAGGATGATAAACTTACAGAACCTTGGAATAGAATAAAACAAAGCTTTACTAAAGCTTTTATGGCTGACATGGATTATTTCACTTCACTACAAAGTATGATGGAGCGAAAGAAACAAGAGCGTGAAACTCTTAGTAACTACTTTACTTTTAAAACAATACTATTAAATGCTTGTAACATCACAGGAAGAAAAGCTGTATCCTGTTTAATTGGTGGACTCAACAATCCAAACTTGCAACAGGAATGTCTGGAACGAAATTTTGCCACATCTGAATTATTATACAATTTTCTGATGGAGCAACAACAAGAAGTAAACCGGAAACCCTTTATAAAGAATGAAAGAAATGATTTTCATGCTCAATCTTTGGATCGACAATTGAAACCACAATCTTTTCCAACAAAACCATTTGGTTCATTCAATCCTAAATATTGCTTGGATGTTATAATAAACGGGCATACCTTAAAAAGCTACAATGATTTTAATTGTGAATGTATGACAATTAGGGAATTTGAAGCTTCAACAATTAATCTATTTTACAACAGATCTAAGTCTGTTATAAAAGGTTTTCAAGGATCTTCAGTTACTACATTGGGTGAAATGAGTGTTCTGATTCGAGTTGGTGCAGTTGTCGTCAACATGCAGATATTTATAGTTCCGGATGAGGTTCAGCATTATCCTGTTATACTAGGCGATTCTTTAAGGAATCATCAAGATGTTGAATTTCAAGAACACATGGATAGTATCACTTTTATTCGCAGAGGATTTCAATCAACCCAAATATCATCTTTTACTATGAACGAGAAACTTTCGCAAAAAATGGATAAAATTGGACACAAGGAGTTAAGGCAACCTGTGAACTTCAAAACAGGCAATATGCACAACAGAGGAAACTCCTCAAATTCACGTAAGGCAATTTGGACCATGTAATATGATTAGGATCTTATAAAGACATTTTTCAGGAATGCCATTTTATTAAGTGGAAAAACCAAGGTTACATATTTTTTTTTTGACATTTATGTAATTACCCATTACTTAATTAAATTGAAGAAAATGTAAACAATTCTATTTTTTCACTAAGGTAAGTATATTTCTCTAACATTTTGGGCATACATTATAAGTCGTCCTTCAATTGATTACCAGCAAGCTGAATCTTTTCTCCAGGCTTAAAAGCAGGCATTCCCAAATATGGGCAAGCAGCACAACGGAATGCATCACCTAAATAACACTTTAAGAAAAGTATACTTTAAAGAACTTAATTTTAAATATTAAAATATAAACTTACACTTCCACAAGAAGACTTAGGAGCATTAGACGTGTCTACCATGTCACCTTCCCCAGCAAGTTCTTCAGCTAGTCCACAACTGCAATCTTTACATGCCTTTCGTTGTCCAGTTGTGCCACAAACTAAAATTGAATATTTTAATTTGAATTAGGCGCTTTTACTATTTTCACCTCTCAAGGACTCGGCAGTTGGTTTTTTTAAGTCATCTTCATCAAGGAGATTATCAGGATCAATTGTTTCATCAGTATCATCAAGTTTCCATACTGCAGCAGGTTGTTTAATCGAGACTTTGGCAGATGATCCTATATTGTAACTTGGTTTGTTACAAGAATAGTGATTATTATCGCTACCAACATTTATAAAACCATTTATTTTCAAATTTAATTCAAGATTTGAAGAATCGGTAGAAATGGGAACAACAAATATTCCGTTTGGTTTTAAAATGGAAAATATTATTGGCAATGTTGCGTCAATTTCATTCAAGTTCAACAACACAGCAGCATCGAATTTTGATTCACCTATTTCTATAATTACGAAATTATAAAGGTAAGTTGAGGAAGTTTGCAATTAAACATACCTGGAATACTATCTAAAGACTTTGAGGTTATATTGGCCTTTAATCCTTCTAACTTTGTAATTACCTCAAATGAATCTCTTTTATTATTGGAAATTACCAATACATTTTGATTTGCTTCAATTCTTTCCATTGTTGTGATTTTTATACTTTGTAATATAGAATTATGTTGTTTCCAATAATTTTATTTTTGCCTATCACAAGTCAAAGTTCAATGTAAAAAAATGATAAGTTTTTTTTATCAAATGACTCTCATAACTGCCGGTTACGCAAGTTTAATAAAAAAAACTAGTTAAAAACAAGTTTTGTATTTGCTACTTTGTGCTAAAATTTAGCAGTTAAACTACTGTCAAAATATACCGGTAAATAATAAAAATTGTTCGTATTGCTTGTTGCCTACCCTTCTGTTTTTAATTCGTCACATATCCTTATATTTGTGTTATACTGTACGACTAATATTCCTTAAAATAGATGATAAATTTCGTATATTGCAAAATATATTTTGGGTTGGCAGAACCGAACTGCAAAATTGAAAAGTTTACGTGCACAAGCTGACAAGCGCAGCCCGTTACACCCAAATATATTAAATTTCCGCGGGAATCGAATGTTTTTGTAAATGAATTTCATAAAAATAGGCATAAATAAAAACTTTATTGTGTAAATTTTAAATGTTGTATTATACAATTATTATATTGTATTAAAATATTGTACATAAATAAATATATAAATTATTGGTATTGAAAGGTAGGTACTAACAAATGTATTTCTAATTAGATTAAAATATTTGATATGGGGGTACTAGAAATTTTTATTTTTAAAACTACATATAAATTTTATTTTAGAAATCGACGGATGAGTTTTTAAAAAGAAGTAATTTATATTTTTTTCTTATTGACATTGTTTATAAAAAAGATGATTTTACATTAATATACAAAATTACAAATTAAATATGCTGACTTCGGTCCTACGTTATTGCCAAACAGGAAATTCGGTATCAGTAGCAATTGCGAAAATTGGCGAAGATGGCACGAGCCTAAAAGCGGCAATTTTACACCAAGACCATGACCCGTCATGGGTCCCGACCCGCCAGAGCAAACCCTGTGCGTTTACTCTATGACTATGGTAATAACGCATAAACGTCGACCGCTGCGGGCCGCGGTGGGGCGGCTGTTTAGTTTAGTAAATACAAGATAACGCGCTGTTTCCGCCCAACTTGTGGTCTACAAGGTGAGATCAGTTCATGATAAGAGCCACTGGCGGATTGTGGCGACAACTTCGTTTGCAGTTTTGGTGGCACCATCAATCTCAGAGCTTCCACGATGCGATCCCAGCTCATTGAGTTGAACGTGTTCCTCACGTACAGGGTGACAATAGCGCAGTACTTATTGCCGCCTCTCTTCCAGCGTTTACTTTCAATGGTATTGCGGGCGGTGTCTACGACAACGTCAATGGCATCCACGGCGGATCTCGCCTTCCGAACAAGCTTGAGCTCCTTCGCTGAACTCCATCCGGCTACAGATGACCTTCACGAACACTACCTGCCGTATCCTGCCGGCATCCACGGCAGATCTCAATTTCAGAAATTGGCTTTCGGACATGCCTTGAACTCCACCCGGTTGTAGATGATCTTCTCGAAAACTTTACCTTCCGTTTCGTGCTGCCCATTGCGTAAGTAAGTCGCGGTTGGTGTGGAAAGAGGGTAGCCACTATACTTCCCATGCAGCGCTTCAGTCTGGCTGAATGACTGTTACCACTGGAGCTCTTCTGCATAGATGCTTCGCAGGCATTGAACACCTAAGACTTTAGTTGCTCCATCATACCTTTAGATGAGCCTGACAATTCGATGTACTCCTCCATCATGACGATGAAGGCTTCCCGGTCGAATGATCTGGGGTTCCATCTGGCTGGCGTTGGTTTCTTCCTTTCACTTCGTCCGCCCGGTGCAGAAAGTTCAAAGACGGTGATTACTGTGAGGTTAGTGATCACTGACCTACTGACGTAACTCAAGGAGATATGTTTTCACTAACAAAAGTCACGTCTACAATGGAGGTATTGCCGTTCCTGAATAAAGTCGGTGTTGCATCGCCGTTGAAGGTGAAGTCCATCCAGTGAAGTGACGAAGTCCAGGAGCGTCTCAATTAAAAAGCACATTTTGGACATCGCTGCTTTTTTCAGCCCAAGGAGCAGGTTTCCAGCCGCGATCCGCCAAATTTTTGTGACATTTGCTCCCACTTCCTGGGAAACTCTTTATTTGTCTCAGAATGTCCGCGTAGGAGGACCCCTTTTTCTCTGAATTTTCATAACGTTCGCTTCCACTTTCTGACGGTTTGGGTCACTCTTCATTTGCCACAGAATGTCCCTCATAAACCGTACGGGCACTTCCAATGGACTACAGCGCAGAACGATCGTTGTTGGTTTTTTCTTGTCCAATCTGTTGATCCGCGAGAGATCTTTAATTCTCTCCTGCTCGCTATATCTAGTGAGATACTCCCCTATCCGCCACCTATGGGTTACAGATACAGACTCCCCTGGTGTGTGTGTGAGAGGCGGGACCGCGCCAACCCTCGAAAGCGCCTATGTACGAAGCCTATGGAATAAAGAAATTATTGAGAAAAAGGATTCGCGAATTAAATTATTTTAAATTATATTTTTTCCAATTTTCACGTTTTTCTGTTCAATCGTTGATAGTTTCGTCTGTATATATATTGCTCTAACCTGGCCTCATCTACAGATGTTGATTGTTGTTGTGATGCTCCTGTCAGTTAACTTGAGCGGTTCTGGCGCTAGAACCTACTTACTAGCTACTAAGGTACCATATGCTTTTTAAAACATTTAATACCATTAAAGTGACCAAGCATTTTGGTAACTTGATTGGAATAATTAATGGTTTGTGTGATAGTTGCAAAATTAAAATTTAACCAAAGTGTAAGGAAATTGTGTTGGACTCATAATTATCATAATATTATAAAATCTAGAGCTTTATTTTCTTTCCATTCATTCATGTGCTACAACAGTTGTGATTTATTATTTTCGTTACAAAATATAACAATTTCAGTCAAAATAATATCAATTATTAGAAATAAATCTAATCTACAGTATAAAATATTTATCCGTCATATAAAAACAAATCATATAATAAAAAATCGATATTATTAGTAAACATACTCACTAAGACATTTGTGCCACATAAAATATGATGAAATGATTTACTACAATTTCTAATTAATGTAACATGATATGCTTTAGAAACATTCAAACTATTAATTAATAATTTAAATTATCAAGTGTATAAAAATTGACAATAATATGATAATTGTGTTAAATACAATAAAACTTATGTATATATTTTACAAATCGAGTAAGTTAATTGCTAAAAATGATAAGTATATTACTGCGTACATATAAATACTAATGTTATTATAAATCACACAATACAATACAATACAAAAATAAGATATGCTAAGAATATTCCAAATTGTCCTAGTTTCACAGTAGTTGTGCACATTATATTTTGAATATTGTATCTTGATGAACATATAATATGTAGGCACAGAGTTCACACAAACTTTCACTCTCATATTTCACTATTTTCTTTATTAACATAGCACTGGGCAAAATTGTCCGATTGAATGGCAGTAACAAGATGCAAAAAGAATTCAGCAATTTTATGTTTCCTCCGGCAGTTATTGTCTGCTTGTAGAGCTATATTAGCAGCTATATTTTAGAATCAGTTGGTATAATGATCGAAGGAACCCAAATACTCCAAAGCAGCACGATAACAGAATTGATATTGGTCCTAAATTATAAAAAAAATATTATTATATGTTTAATTAGAAATGGGTAATTAATTACTTCTGTTTGAACCATCGCTGGTCTTTGCGTTCTCAATATTCTTGCAGTCTGGAATACATCTACTACACCTTCGTACTGCATACGTTCCAAAACTATGCTTAATGTTATAAAAACTCCAGTTCTTCCTACACCCGCACTGAAATTAGAAATAAAATTATAGTTGGTGTTAAAGCCCTAACAGGAAGACTCCTTAAAGTCCTATCCAAAGATCAAAAAACAATATGGGACTAATCAGAAGGCATAATGGAAGTCATGACAGTTTTGGAGAAAGTTTAAGTGTGTAAAAACACTTTCAGGCACAATTCTGATGAATTCCATGGATTAGCTAGATTTCCAGCAGAAGGTCACCAGAGAAAGTAGAAGACTGACTGGTAAATATTCACCAAAAGCAAAATTGAATGGGCAATTAGCAGCTTTAAGCCCCTTCTTCAAACACCATGTATGAATAGCATATTACAGTAGGGGCTAGAAATCATTGCCCCTACTTGCAGGGAATATAAAAAATTAGATTTGCATTGAGTGGGCCATGTACTCAAGGGTGATATTTATCCACAAAGCAGGTCGCAGCCGCCTCAGTCGACCATCGGAAAAAATTGGGGACAACTAAATCAGGCAAATCTGCTTCAAAGGCATCAACTTGGCAAATCCACAGTGGATGCCTTACACATGACATACACTAATGACATAGAGGTTGCGTTGCATTACAAGTAGATTGTTAGTTGACAAATTCCAAAGTATCTTGGTGAGTAAAGGTTACAATACGCAAGGTTATGGATGATACCGCGGTTGTGTTAAAGCAGGGTTTCCAGATTTGAAGTTGGGTCTTGCAGTAGTTAACACACTGGCCTCTAACAACAAACTCACATTAATATGGCCAAAGGGGTGTAGAAAGAAGAAGATTAATGAGATCAAATGTTTTATTAAAATTTTAAAAAATATTTACCTGCAGTGCACTGTAATTGGTCCATCTTGACCAAACTGCTCTTTAGTTTTATGTACCTGTCCAATAAAATCAATGAATCCATCACCGGATTTAGGAACTCCTTGTTCTGGCCAATCTATAAATTGGAATTGCCTTACAGTCCTAGAGGACCCATCTCTTGCATCAGTTACTTTAAATTCTCTCAAAATATATTGAGGCATATTATATTCAGCAATTGGATCAACAACAAAACATTGATATCTAACAGATCTATCACTGGGCCAATATTGATGACATTTTTCCTAAAATAACAATGCAGATGAAATAATGCTTAAACAATCATTAATACTGCTTACTCTGCCCATTTCTTTCAGTTTTGTTAACATGACAATTATTGTTGAATTATGTTCCCAAAGCATTCTCCATAAATCATCAGCCGTGTCTGGTAATGGACCTTGTGTAGCAATATATGCTTTCCTATAACGATAACCATCAACAAAACTAGCATTTATGTAATCAGAACCTTCCACATTTCGCATAGGAGTTAGACAAACTCTAGTGCTTTCATATGGTAGGATATGCACCAATCTGTTTTTATGTTTATTAGCTGGCAAGTTGGCTGTAACAAATCTTGTGGAATCAGTCTTAATATTACTTAATTTTTTAAATTCTAATTCCATTCCAGTTATATTTTCCCCTATTTCAGGTTGCATCAATTTTTGTATGTGGGAATGTAAATTACGAGCTGGTACTTCTGTTATACCACAAATTACAGCTTCCAATAAAGCATCATGTATAAATACATATTGATCTTCAGTTTGCACCATATAATTACGTTGGGCTCGTAAGCAAGTCACATGACCATAAATATCAATTGATTTTTCATGCCTCATTCTTTCTAACATTGAATCAATAACAATAAAACATCCTGTACGACCAACACCAGCTGAGCAATGCACAACAAGAGGACCTGCATCTGCAGGATTCATGTTTCGCACTCTTCGCAGAAATTGTAAGAAAGGAGCTGGATGATCAGGTACTCCATGATCTGGCCAAGCAGTAAATTGTAATTGCTTTATTTCCCTTCTTTCGCTATGACCTTGCCTATGAATTTGGAATGTGCGAATGCAATAGGTAGCTAATTCTTGAACGTCAGTTATAGAAACAGTCATGGAACCATAGGTATCAGTTCCTCTTGTTGGCCAATACTGATCACATTTAATTCTAGTTCTTTCTTCCAATTTGGTCATCATTACAATTGTTGCTGTTCTTAGTTCCCAACACATTCGCCAAAAATCAGCAAATGTTTCTTGAAGAGGTCCCTGAGTTGCAACATATGCATTGTGCTTCCGATATCCATCACAATAATTAGCATTAATATAATCACTACCTAGTACTCCTTCTTCAGGTTGTAAAATTACCCTGCTATGATCATATGCTATAACGTTTGCATAGCGATTTTTAGGCTTATTTACTTCCATATTTGAATGATCCCAAGTAAATTGTTGTCCTGGCTCAATGCTCTCATATTCCTGGGAGAATTTCATATTGTCATTTGTTTTAAGTCTTTCTATATGATTTGCAAGTTCAGAAACAGGTATAGGTGGATGTGAAATCATTCCTGGAGTTTGGAAATTAAGTCTACGCATTTCAACAGGGTCACTTGGAGCAGTGCTGTTGTTAAGGTCAGCTGCAATTAAAGGACGAGTAACTGCTGCTTGATCGGGTGTTTTACATGGTTGTCTTCGCTTTTTAACAATAAAAATTATAACCAATATACAAGAAAGTAACAAAGCCGCTATTATAGGACCAACAACCCAAAAAACTCCTGCTTCTTTGTGTTGAGAACTAACTTTAACATCATTATCAGTAGGCACATTGGGATTAGGTCTAAGTGGTGGATCACCTGGAGGAACCTCACGCATATCTAAAGCCAGGAATTCAGAAAATGGACTGCTAGTGTACAAGTGTTTTTGGGGAGTGTCTACAACTGCCCTAACAAATATTTTGTATTTTTTTCCACGTTCTAATTTTCTATTTCTAAATCCATCATAATCTTCTCCAGTACCTAGAAAAAAAAATTATAAATAAAAATGTTAAATTACATACACAGAATTTTATATATACCTAGATGGAAGGTATAAGGAATATTTCTTTGAGGAAATTTAGCTGCTATGTAAGGTGAATTAGGATTTTCCGCTTTTTGTCCTTTATTTGCAATCATTTCTTCAGTTAAAAATTGATCTGGATGTTTATGAATTGTAACTTTATCTTCAGGAACTACAATTAAGTAATAGTGGCTTATAGGTCCATATTCTTCAGATGCTTGGGGTAGAATAACTTGAATTTCTTCACCATTAACAACGCCATAAAAATCTGGTTTAACCATAGGTTGTGGAGCAGCCATTTGAGTAGTCACAGTTATTTTTGTAGGAGGTCGATATGTGTAATCAGTTGGAATTGCACTAACATTAACATTATATGTTGTAAAAGGTGATAATTCATTTATAGTATGAGATCTAGCATTTTGTTTAAGAGTTATTTCTACTCTTGGAATATTTTGAGTTTGTGTAATGCCTTGTGAATCAACAAACTCTTTAACAGCATCAAATGATATTTTATAGCTTACTGGATTTAATCTAATTGGTGGGGACCATGATAATGTCATCGAATGTGTTGTAACATCATGCGCTTTTAAATTTAAAGGAACATCTTCAGGTTTAACTTTAACAGTGACTTTTTCTGATAATCGTCCTAAGCCATTTTTCATTCTAGCGGCCACAGCTATTGCATATTGAGCATATTTTTCTAAATTAACTAAATCAGCCGATTCTGTAAGACCGACAGGCTTTTGCTGCCATTCATCTAAATCTTCCACAGCAGTCATTGTGTAAAATATTTGATAACCTATAACTTTTCCCCTGGAAGGAACAGGTTCCCACCAAACTTCAACACTTGAATCTGAAGTAGCCACTGCACGTACGGACATAGGTGCTCTTCCTATATCCCTTTCAGTTTGCACAGCAATTTTTTCACTGTAAGGTCCAGCACCTTGATTTGTATATGATTTGATATGAAAGACGTATTCAGTGTTTTCTTCTAAATTTGTAAAAACAGCTTTTGTGTTGCTAACATTTCGTTCAAAAATGCTGCTGTGATCAGATTTTTTGTGGAACTGAATGTCATATTTTATTATTTGACCGTTTCGATGTTCCCGTGTTGGTGGATCCCACGTTATGCAAACAACGTCTGGAGTTTGGAAATGATAACTTATATTGGTTGGAGGTCCTGTTGGTGGACCTTCAGGGGTATGTTTTAATTTTATAGCTTCTTGTCCAATACCAATGTGATTTAATCCAGCTACTCGAAATTCATATTCCACTCCACGTTCTAAATCTGTTATCCTATATATTTGTGTATGCCCTACAATGATATCATTTAAGCAAAGGTATTTATGTGAATTTATAATTACCTTTGAGTGAAACTTCTTTAAGTATTTGATCCTTTACTCCATAACGAAGTCGATAACCCTGAAGTTCTCCATAAGTTTGAGTTGGTCTTGACCATTCTAATTCAATTGTTACTGTTGGTTCTTTCTCAATTACTCTAATGAATGAATTTAAAGGTATAGAAGTCATGTGTGATTTTAATAATAGTTAATCTTACTTTAGAGTGAGAGCTGGACGATTTGGTACACCCCCAGGTGTTTTAACAGTAACTGGTGGGCTTCTATCACCATCTCCTTTTCTTGTTAAGGCTGCCACTTGAACTGAATACTTCGTGTCCGGTTGAAGTCCGGAGACATTCAATTCAAGCATGGAATCTCCAAGAACATCAAATCTCATTGGCTCATTTAATAAACTTTTTCCCTGTAAAAATATTTAACTAGTAAGATATCAAGCTGATTAAATTCATAAAAAAATATAAAATGTCAATCCTTAAAAATTTGTTTTAATTTTTGCCTAAATAACAAAAGTCCCTAAAACATAGAAATGGAAACAAGAAAGTACAAGGAAGAGCAGGTAGATTTATAACCCACGATAGCTTCTTTGATTTTGCTTCATTAGCTTGACTCAGCTGCTTTTAACTTTTAGTATCGGTGTATTCCAATAGAGTAAGGTGATTTGTATTATTTGTAGAAGGTTTTCATCAGAATAAAAAAAAATAGAAGAAGAAGCTATCACAGTTATCACAGATACTGGGTGAGATCGCTTCTAACTAAGCAAAGCGGTGTCACCCAGTATCCGTGTTCACGTGGCTTCTTGTGGCTTCTTGTTTGAAATAAAAATAATGCGTGAACCATGGCATAGCATAACATAACATTTGAAAGATTTTTTTAAATTTAATTATTATATTATTTAATTAATATGACCATTATTATGTAAAGATAGGCGATGTTGGAAAGAATAATAATAATAATAAGAAGAAGAAGCAAATTTTATATACCTCATCCTTTGTTTCCTGAACGTGTATATGGTATCCACGAATGATTCCGTTTCTATCTTTGGCGAGGGGTGGCATCCAATTGACTTTAATTGTTGTGGAATTGATAGGAGTAACTTTTACATCTTGTGGATCACCGGGCACTGTGAAATAAATTCAAATTAGAATAATTCTTAAATAAAACAAGTGAAAATGTTGCCTAAACACATGCAGGCCTATCACATGTTTATTTAGTACATTTTTTAATAAAATCTCACTCTTAAACAAAAGAAAAAATGGCCTTAAATGGCTAATTTTCACCTAGAACATTTGAATACCAACACATTTATATCGATGAAATAATTACCTCATTCCATTTGGTATACATTTAAAAAGGTAGCTACTTTTAAAAGGCAACTACATATTTTGTAAGAAAAAGGATAATAAAATGCATTATATTGGAAAAGAGAAACAATTGTGTTCCGGTATGCTGCGATTAAAAAAGAAACAAAAAATATTTCTCATTTGCTGCAAAAATGTTCCAAAAATATTGCGGAGTTAAAAAAACCCATTTTGCAGCAATGAAGTTAAAAAAGCACAAAAACATGGTCTACAAAAATTACTATGGCCGTCTACTTGCACACACAGAGTCAATACTCACTTTGAAAAACTGTGGGACCATGTCAAGGCAAAAAGTCAGAGAAAAAAAATAGTAATGTAAGACTCTTTACAATACTATAGATATACACCAAAAAAAGATGTACAAAAATATGTTTTCCGCTACAAAAATGCTTGTAGGTAAATATATATATTTATATACTCACACACACATGTAAAAATGCCAATTAATAGACCAAAAATTATTTGGAAAAAAAACGTGGATTTAAAAAATTTGCGTCGTGGGGAGAATTGGAATTCTGAAAAATGTGTCTAAATATGTGTTTAGTGTGTATCAATATAGCACTCGCACACTTCAGGTTAATCCATCAAGCATATTTACACCTTCAAAAATATGAGTTTAAAAAGTTAGTTTTTTTATATGGGCCTTTAAAAAGTTTAAAATCTATTAGTAATTAGAATAAATAGAAGGGTTTACTTGAACATGCTCACCCAAAATACTACTTACAAATTGTTTCTAAATAACTACAAGTTGAAGGTATTGGTATTCAAATGTAGATAAATCAAGCTCATCATATTTGGATAGCATTCTCCTTATAAAAATATTACATTAATAAAAAAATATCAAATGTTATTGTTAAATAGAAAATTAAGTAGAAAGTAACTGATAAAAGCTTGTTTTAGAAGGGATATTTTATACTTCAGAAAATTCTTCATATATTGTTCTGAAAATATGGACATTTAAAAATACATAATGTTATCAACTCAGGAATATTATATTTGCAGGCGTACTTCTTTATGAATTGAAAATAATCATTATAGGTCGCAATATATCTAAGAATTTTTTTTTTTGAACAATATTCTAAAAATTTTTTTGAAAAATGTTTGATCCCACTAAAAACAAACTTAACATTTGATCTTTTTAAATAGTTGATATTTCAATCGAATATTATTCAAAACATTATTATTTCAGAGGATTATTTTGCACACACGCAATCACACACATAAACGGTGCAAGTGTAGAGTTCACACACAGTGAGATGTGATATAAATGTGCCATATTCATAGTGCGCCATGTCATCCTACTGTGAGTTGTGCTGCCTAGCGAGGCGGTTTGTAAGGATAAAAAGGATTCATAAGTAATTCACCGTAGAAATAAAGAGATTGTGAATTATTTATGATGCGTAGGATAGGCAAAAGTATTTTTAATCATGCATGGAAGTGTTATCTAATATACCAAAAAATGGTGCTTTAAATAAAATGTAAAGAATTATTTATATATAAAAAACGGTGCCGATTGTGACTTAAAAAACGGTGCCATTGCAATGCAATTTTGTGCCAAGTGATAACCAATAAAGCAATCATTACATGTGAACGTGAGTAGCTAAACAATTACAACAACTAAAAAATAAAATAAAATACACAATAATCTAATAATTTTGTAAAACCCGGAATTGCAAAAATACATATAAGAAAAATTCATAATATATATAAAAAACCTCATTGGTTCAGCTCCTTCAAACGCTTTTGTAGACAGAAGAAAAATAGTTAATTATTATTATTGTCACATGTTACAAAAAGTACACAGGTGTGTAAAAAGGCTGTAAAAAATTACAAAAATATGCAAGATTCCTAGAATATGTATATAAAAAAAAATTGGTGGTATTGGTGGTCAATACAATTTTTTAAAATCAAAGTAGCCGTTAGTTACTTAGAACTCACATCCCACATTGCGAATATTCGTTTTCCGATGATTCTTCATTGTTTTGAGTTTTGAATATGAGTTTATACAGAATACAAGACTCAGATTTTTTAATTTTCGTCATATTTTAGTTGATTTTGGTAAAAACGATGACGATTTTGGCCAAATTTAAGCAATTTCTTTTAAAATATAAATGATTTTGGTTAAAACTAAATACTAATAATTTATGTCATAATTTAGATGATTTTTTAAGTTTGTTAAAATCTAAATAATTAAAATTTGATATATTTTGGGTAAACTTTCAATGATTTTGGTTAGATTTTAGTAATTTTTGCTATTATTTAGTTGACTTTTCCTAAAAATTGTAGTAATTTTGGTCAAATTTGGGAAATTTGATAGGAATAAAATTTTGATCAACTTAAGCAATTTATGTTAAAGTTTGAATGATTTTAATTAAAATTTCAATAAAAATAGTCAAATTTTGATATTTTTATTGAAAGTTAAAACGATTTAGCAAAACTTTGGATGGTTTTTGGTCAAATTGCAATAATATTGGTTATATTTATGTTATTTTGCTTAAAATTTAAATAACTCAGATAAACATTGTTATAAATTTTAATTAACAACTTTAACTGCCAGTCCTGCTTTCTCTAAGCGCTAAGCTACGCCACTGGTAGTAACCGAAAAGAAAATTTTTAAATTTAAGGTAAAGCTAAATTCCATATAGCTAGACTCTATGGATAATTTTAAAAATACGTATATAAAGTAAATATTTAACAGTGGACAGATAAAAGAAATAAAAAAACTCATCGCGAGAACAACATTAGTGTTTGACTCACCACCAGGGATGGACTGGCCATGTGGCGAATACCAGAAAAGCTGGTGTATGTGGTTCTAAAAAATGCCATATTCTAATTCTTCTCCAGGCCACTACTGCACAATACTACTAAGTGATTTTATGCTGTTCTCTGTTTCTAGCAGTTAGAACAAAATTGGGTACTAACAGCGATTTTTTAAAATATATCGAAATACCGTAGTAATTGGTTCCACAAAATTGTAGTAACAAAATAATATTAATTTACAAAAACTCTTACAGTTTTTGATGAATATAAAAATTTAATTTGTAATGACCACAAAATACCCAAATTCAGTTTTACTTTCATAAGAAAATGAAAACTTTGTAAAAAAATTAAACATATCTAGGAATCTTATTATCAAAAATGTTATACTAGCTTCAAAAATCCTCCATGGATGGGCTGCAATGGTAAAAAAGTGGAGTATGTCACACATATCACTGTGGATATGTCAAAAATCTACAACTAAGATTCTAACGAAAGAAAAAAAAATGTAATAGGTTTATAAAGAAATATTTTTAAAATTATGAAGGAAAAAATGAAATAATAAGTAAATAAAGAGGAAAATTAAATGAGGTAGGAAGTATTGGTTAAGAAACCTGAAATATAATTAGCGATAAGATCCATCTTGTAGGTAGAATTATCAGAAGAACTATATATAGTTTTACATCAATAGACAATTTTAACCAATTTACATTTACATTGTCTAAAGATAATTAATACAAAAACTTCTATTTATTTTGTATGTAAAATCAAATTTAAAATTTTGTTTTGATTTTGCATATTGATAGTCTTATTGTATGTATTAAAAAATTCATTATCAAACTGAAACGTACCATCTTCATGTGTTCTAACGGTGATAGGGTAAGAAGCAGGTCCATCACCAACTGAGGTCCCGGCCAGTACCCAAATTCGATATTCAGTCCAACGTTTTAGTTCATCAAGAATAAAAGTAGTTGCATTAAGTTTGATGACAGAAGCCTCACTATCAGAACGTCCGGCTTCAACCACTTGTAGCTTGTAGTAAACTATATTTCCATTACTGCGTTCGGCTGGTGGCGGTTCCCAGCTCACTCGGATTGAAGTGGGACTTACCGCTTCCCCGGATACATTCCGGGGTGGAGCACCCGGTACTACGGTGGCGTTAGCATTAACTTAAGCCAAAGCTTATGCCTAATTTACATTATTTTATACATAGTGGATATTAAAAGAAAAATCTCACCAGCTGATATTTTTCATTATGACCATTTTACTAAATAAAATTATTAAAAAAAAAATGAAAATTGAAAGATTCGTTTCAGAATCTATATTGGATTTAATTATGAAACTAAATTTTGTGTAATTCGGTGCAAAATACATAAAATAAAAGTGTAGGTGCTTCATTATTAGCACAATATAAAATCGCATGGCAAGTACGAGTGCAGTGCTGATTAACGAATTAATATCCACTGACAAATCTAAATTACGCATGCAATGCATTTCACATAAACTTATGCAATCACTCCACACCACAACACACGATTTATTTTACTTCAATCAAAGGGATCAAAACTAAAAACTTACACACCTCGCATTTTATGCAATTTTTAAATTCAATTTACTTTTCTTTTATATTTATCTCATCAATTACCCAAATTTTAACCTGAATGTCTTACCATACTGTTTTGTTCGGACGTGTATTGGAGGAGTAGTTGCTCCTTCACCTCTCTGAGATCTTGCTGCTAACCACACATAATATAAAGTATTTGGATAAAGTCCGGTTAAAGTATATGATTCAGAAATGGGTATTCGCCGGTGATGTTTTTCTTTTGCATAAGTGTCATTCCAATACAGTTCATAACTCACTATACTTTCACCCGAATGAGCTGGTTTACTCCACTGTAAAGTCACAGCTGTTTCACCGATATCTGATGCTCTTAAATTACTAGGTTGACTGGGAACACCTTTAAAAAAAATTAATGTATTATGATCTTCACTAAATTAAATGCTATATAAAAAAACCTTGTTGCGTTTTAACATGAACAGGCGGACTTAGTGGTCCAGGTCCAACTGAAGTAAAAGCTTGAACTCTTATAGTATAGATTGTATGTGGTGTTAATTCACTGATTGTCGTAAGCCTGTTATTATCAACAGTTTGAGATTTCCATTGCGCCATTGGGATGTTAAGATTATCTGAATAATATACTTTGTATCCCTGGTACATAAAAATTATTAGTTAAGAAATTTTATATTAATTTTGGTTTTACTTACAGTGACTTGGCCATTTGGGGTTTCAGGTTCATCCCACTGAACTACCATGGTGCTGGAACTTAATGGTTTGGGTTGAACATTTCTTGGAGCCGATCCGGGTTCTAAAATAAATTTTTAAGTTTAGTTTTGTTTTCTAAATTCTAGTGCTTTTGTGAAATGTAACTTACTAGCACCTCCAAAAGAAGAGTCAGCTTTGGAAAACAAGCGATTTGTTAGTTTTTGAGAAAATAATTTTGTGTCTAAACTACTACAGATCATTATTTACTTGACAAATACATACTACGTGTACTAAATATTTTTTTTATCAAAAGTGGTCTGTACAATAAAATAATCATGTGTAAAATTTAAACAAAGAATAAAAATGCAGTCGAACATTTTAAATTTTACATTTAAAAACAATTACTTTCAAATTTGAAAGATATACTATTAAAGAATTCAATTAACCATTCATAAGCCATAAACATAGTCTAATTTTTATAAATTTTCCTATCAGATTAATTGGCGAATATCATCTTGGTGGTATCTCCACCAAAGGACTAATTTGGATTTGTGCAATATGGATAACAAGAATCAACGTTCATGTAGATTATACCGCGAATTTGGTTTTTGAAGCATCACACTTCAATGCGTTATGCGAATGATAATGGTTGTAAAATTTATTATTGTGTTGTGTTACAAAATCACGTTAGTTGCTTAGCCATTGGGTATGTCAGTTTGTCAGTCTTCAGTTGCAGTGATACAGAACTATCTTTAATGCATTAAGGTATCGAGAATAAGTTTTGAGATTTGTAATAAATTTAATATGTTCAATGTAATAAATCTCTGTATATTTGAGAATTTTAATTAGCTAATCTAAGTTCTAAGTAATGAAAAAAAAATATCAGCAACAAAAAATAGATGTGATAGCGTATGATAAAAATCTAAGTTGTGTAAAAAATGCACACAAAAAATGTCCAAAAAACTTACATTAGGCATAGCCACAAAATCCGTATGAAATATGGGAAAATTGTTTGCATGAAAAAATCACGAGCATGAAAAATAAATAGAAATTTGAAGAATAATTATTAATATATATGTAAAGAAAGTTATAAGAAAATTAAAATGAAGAAGAGAAAAGAATATGTGGAAATGGTAATTACCTGTTTCGCCAGTTGTGACGACTGCAGGGGCACTTGGTGGTCCTCTTCCTATGTTATTATGAGCAATTACGTACATTTCATATTCTGTATAAGGGCTAAGATTACGAACTGAATAATACATGGTGATAATGCCTGATATTTCACTGTATGCTTGATTAGCGTACTTTGGTTTAAACTGGATGATATAATATTGAAGATCTTCTGGTCCATTGTATGACCACGTCAATCTAACTGAAGTAGCCGTAATTTCTGATACTTTTACATTGGTGGGTGGTCCCGGTAATGCTAAACAAAAAATAACGTTTCAAATTTTTACCAAGACATAATTAACTAATAATTTTCTAGCGTACATTGTACTTTAACTTGAGCTACAGCCTCAATGACTCCTAGGGAACTAGCAGCTATGCAGGTATAATTTGCGGATTCTTGGATATTAATAAGTTCTAATGTGTTAACTCCAACTGGCAAATCATCTTCTGATGTTAATTCTTGAGCAGCACCTTTTCTCCACTTCACATAAGGCATGGGAGATCCCACAGCAACGCACGTAAGATTTAAATCCGCCCCCAACATGACTTCGTTAACAGGTGCAGGTGGTTTGGAAAATTGGGGAGGAACTCTTCTTACTAAAAAAGTGAAAACATATATGTTTTAAAATTTTCATCTGCAATTGCTGCATTTTCTTACCTTTAACGTATAATTGGGCTGATTTGGAGTATTCAGTTCCTATTGAATTTTCTGCTACACATTCATACTTTCCTTGATCTTTTTCTTCACTACTTTTAATTTGTAAAGCACCTAAAAAATTAAAATAATTAAAACATTAAATTAGAAAACAGCACCTAGTGCATTAGTCTTTTGTTAACTTACTAATTCTAAATGTTTTTTTTTAATTGATTTGCATTGTCGACACGCATATTCAGCTTTAAAGCACTTAATGTATAATGATGTTATTTTTATGGATGGTTAAAATTTAAAGAATTAAAATATTTTATCACTTAAAATCTGACTTTGTATAAAAACTGGGCAAAATGTTACAGAAAACTATCGATATTTGTAATAATAGGTATGGGATATAGAAAGAGATAAATGAATTAACGCTAAAAAACATTCATGTAAACAGTGCGGGGGGAGTACAAAATGACTCTAGTGGTGTTTCACACAAGTGAATAAATAATTTAAAAACTACAAAAACGCGCTGATAAAAAAAAACATACACCAAAATAACACCATAAATGGAGTACGTTTCCAGAAGAAACGGAAAAATGGATGTTTAGCAAAGTAAAGAAGGAACCGGAGTTGGGGAAGTAGGCCAGCTACACCTGTTAGAGTATAACAAAATTCTATGTGGGTAATTAATACTTAAATAATTAAGGTTAAACTAAGAGTGCTTGAGCATTAAATATAACTGTCCGCCATTTGGCTGAAAAATCGGCGAGTTGAATTTGCAATACTAAAATTTTGGAGTTTTTTAGCATTCATAAGTACATGCCAATCATTCATTCGTTTAGCTTTGAACAAGTATTACGAAGCTGCAAGGTTTGAAAATTAAACGAATATTAAGACTAAGAGCCACTAGACTAGATCGAGTCTGTCCATCATAATGATTTATCTAGGATCGTTCTGAACATTAAAGTGTTCTTCTTCAAAAGTGACCACCCCAGTCGTTTTAAATTATTCAGCCTGATTTTAGCATTAAAATCAAATTGTATATATCGTTGCTGTCGGATTCATAAAGAACGAATCAACTAGTAAATCTCAAAAAAGCTTAGACAAAATGTCTCTAACTATTGAAAAAGGTTTAAAGGGATAATTGTATGTCACATAATGGTTTACATATGACATTATTACTCGAAATTTAGAAAGCAATCGAAAGATGATGGAATAGCGCCCACGTCCAGCCGAGAACCAGGATGATCTACATTGTGATTCTACAACAACTACAGTTTTGATTTAATACCACCGCTAAACAGTACAATTTACAAAAAAACAAGGGCAAGGTAAAACCCTTGATGCAAGCTAATGGTGGATGACAAAATTATCGAACAAGTCATGAACTACAAATACCTGGAAACCCACAGCTCCAGCTATCGCAACCTCACATCTGAAGTACGTAACAAGGCAAATTAATCAGGAGCCGTTTGCGGAAACCTCCGCGATATAATTTGACGTAACAACTTTATGACAACTGAAAGTAAAGTGCGAATGTATAAAATATGTGTACGGCTAATATTGACATACACCCAGGAACCAGAGCGGAAACGGACGCAAACAAAATGAGAACGACAGAAAATGTGTTCACTGAGAGGCTTATACCTCCGCGATAGGATCAGGATCAAAGATATCTACCAAAAATGTAATGTACAGGATATTGTAAGAGGGTCAGAGTAGGACGAAGGAACTGGAGAGACTATGTGGATATTAAGTGATTTGCAAAATTGGCAAAGTAACAGAAACCCACCAGAAGGAGACCATCTGGAAGACCACGCAAACAATGGGTGGACAGCTGGAAATCCGTATCACAAGTATAGCAAGAGGTTGATATAAATAGGACGATACGTTCTAACGAAAGAAAGAAGAAGATGTGCAAGAGTTTTTATGTGGGTAAATATGATAAACGCAAAGGGTGCCCTAGCATATCAAAAACTAACGAACACGAGAAAAAATTCACAAAATGATCAGTGTTGATCGACAAAGGTGATGAAACGTGAAGAAACGAAATGTACGGGTTTTGGAAAAACAACGCCCGATCCCTAAACTTAACAACCCCCACAGTATTCGTTGGATATAGGCTCCTTGGATTTTAAATGTATCTCAAGTAAAGGATTTAGAGCATGATATTTAAAAATATCGAAAATCAGTTAAAAGAAGCCAGAGATGTTAGCTGATCAACATGACAAGCGCCACTGTAAATTTTAT
>JARJDX010047432.1:0-10671 GCA_030264735.1 Gymnusa sp. GC000175 | reverse complement strand
GTATTTCACAAAAGGCTCAAGAGGTCCAGGCCTAGAGCGGCAAATTTGTACGGCAGCAACACATCTCCCTTAATTCTCAACCAAAATTACCTTCAAGTAGCTCATTTTGTAGCAAAAAAAACCTTTATCAAGGACACGGAAAATAATTTAATATTAATTTATTAATTTTCGATATATGCAAACAAAATTGTAAAATTATTACGTCTTGTACTAAAGTTTGAAAAATCAAGTGAAAACTAACCAAAATTCTGAAAATAACTTTGGTAGAATCGTGGGTTCCTTTAGATTTTTAGCATTTTGAAAAATAAGAAATGAGAACGTTTTCGACATCCACATACTGAACATAGAGCGGGTCTCTTGAAGACTGACATAACTTCGTAATACGATTCGTGGTATGCGCCGGGAAAAAAGTTTTTGAGCATTTCAGGATACTCCTGACCAACTCTATGCCAGTGAGGATCAGGTGTTGCTAAAGTAACTAGCGTTTCGAATATGGTGACGCTCACACCGCGTACAGCACCAGTTGCCAAAGCGGTGGAGAAAATTTTGCTGGTCCACAGAGAAATGTAGACATTTTTTGCATTTTTTAATCTACAACATGTTTTATCTTACTCTCGCCTAGTTTCGCACTCTTTCTAAATTTATTTAAAACTAAAAAATCCTATTAGTGGTTCGCGGGATTTAAAATAATGAAATTATTGGTCTGTGAGGTGTTAAAGTTTGGCGACCGGTGGCGTACAACACCGTTAGAGAGCAGAGCCGCCATGCTTTTAGTAGTGCCGGATGATTCTATTTTTGCAGCTCTTCTAGTACTACCTTGTTTTGTTTAAATTACATGTCACCGGCCGTCACTGTTTAGAACTTATCTGCGAATTTGTCTGCTTTTCTTAGAGCGTCATGCGCAATGTGAACGTCTCAAAATCCGATTAAATCTTACAAAAAGTAGGCCCAAATTTTCCAAATAGACTCAGGTCCAAAACGTCAAATTTTGGGGCGGCAAATTTTCAACAATTTTATTACATAATACACGGTTAATACCAAATTTAAATTTTTCAAAAATAACTTTTTCCTGCATTTAGTTAGCTGTACATTTTTCCCGATATTATTTATGATGCTAAAAAATCTAGTTACTCTAGTAAAATTAATTTAAAAAAACCTTAGTGAGCAGCGTAATGGTTCAGGATACTTTTTGGTTGATCCTGTTTTAAAATATGGAAATAATGAGGAATTGCCCTTAGATTGCATTCAATGTCAGACAGTTCTAGTAAAGAGTTTAGGAAAATTTTCCACTTGGGAGTCTAAATTAATTGTTGCAAAAGAAAGTGGATACAATATGATACATTTCACACCCATACAAGAATTGGGTGGATCTAATTCATCTTACAGTTTAAGTGAGCAGTTAAATATTAATCCAATTTTTGCTAACAAACAAAAATTGACTTATGATGATATTGAAATATTTATTGCAAAAATACGAAAGGAATGGAAAGTAGGTTAACAAAATTAAATTTTACGCAATTAGGTAAATTCAAAAACATTTAATTTTAGATGACATCAATTTGTGATATTGTTTTAAACCACACCGCAAATGAAAGTTCTTGGATATTAGATCATCCTGAAGTTACTTATAACTGTATGAATTGTCCCTATATGCGTCCAGCTTATTTATTAGATGCAGCCCTTCATCAATTTAGTTTAGATGTGCGAGATGGTTTATATGAAGATAAAGGTATTCCTCCTGAAATATCAACTGAAGATCATTTAAATGTAAGAAGGGAAGAGTTAAAATAATGTTTTATGTTGCAATATATAATTTTACAGGCAATAAGATATGTATTGAGTAACGATATTATAAACAAAATTAATTTACAAGAACTCTATATATGTGATGTTACACAGTTAGTTGCACAATTTTCTAAGTTGGTTCGAAATAAGGTTCCAAGAGCAGTTCAACAGGTTGAAAATCATGAAGAATTAAAATTAATCCAAGACACATTATTTAAAAGATTGGCTAGTACTGTGGATTTGGACATGGGATTAAGAATATATAATGTTTACAGGTATAAATTAGTTTGTATTTTAATGTATTATTCGTGGTAATTTAAATTTCCTTTTCATTTTGAAAGTAGTTAAAAGTACTAAAAATAAATTTGGTTTATTGGGAGAAAAAAGTAATATAAATCATTTTGAACATGGACCGCGCGTAAACAATTGCACGTGAGCTGGTGGTCGTTAGTCGACATTTTTTTATGAACTCGTAATTAAAGTTGATTTGTATGGTCACAAAATAAACTGAATCTCACTACCGGTGGTGTTCACGTGCGGATGACGCGTTGACCATTGTTTACGCACGCTCCGTATTGAAAATGAATGAAGAGGTAGTAGTAGGATTTTCTTCTCCATTATAAGGTTTTTTTTTATGTATTTAAGGGGTTGTTTAATTAATAAATTGTACGACCTTATATTATTTGATATAAATTTATATGCCGACTAGTTACGACTTTTTGTCATCATCAGGCCAAATTGTCAATTATTTACATAATGTAGGTATATGTTTAAATAATTTTTTAGAAATGATTGTTTTGATGAGGAAAGTCGCATTAAAAAGTGCACAGAAGAATTTAAATCAAAATTAGATTCATTAAACTTATGTGTTATAAATAAATTGGAAGATGATTTAAAAAGTGCAATTGAGAATTGCATAGCCACAATCAGATACTTCCGAGTGCAACAAGATGGACCTAAATTAACAGAAATTTCATTGAAGTTTCCATTAGTCGGCAGATACTTTACAGACTTTGGCCATCCAAAAAATTTGCAAGAACATGAAGATATTATGTATGGCCCAAATTCAAATTATTTAATGGCTCATAATGGATGGGTAATGAATGCAGATCCTTTACACAATTTTGCTTCGGATGTTAAAGTTTATTTACGACGTGAATTAATTGCTTGGGGTGATAGTGTGAAATTGCGCTATGGGGAGAAACCCGAGGATAGTCCATTTTTATGGGATCATATGCGAAAATATGTGGAAAAAACTGCAAAAATTTTTGATGGAGTTAGATTGGATAATTGTCATTCTACTCCAATTCCAGTTGCTGAATATTTATTAGATTGCGCTAGGAGGATACGTCCTGATTTATATGTTGTTGCTGAACTCTTTACAAATTCTGATATGACAGATAATGTTTTTGTAAATCGCCTTGGAATAACGTCGCTAATTAGAGGTATGTTTATATGAAATAAAGCTGTAGTTGAGTTATTATTTATTTTAAAATTTAGAAGCGATGTCTGCTTGGGATTCTCACGAACAAGGTCGTTTAGTTTATCGCTATGGGGGATATCCAGTTGGAGCTTTTTATCAACCAAAAGTGCGTCCAATAATTCCGTCCATTGCTCATGCCCTTTTCCTAGATTTAACCCATGACAATCCCAGTCCAGTAGAAAAGCGATCAGTGTTTGATTTGCTACCTAGCACTGCTTTAGTTAATATGGCTTGTTGTGCAAGTGGCTCAAACAGAGGCTATGATGAGCTAGTACCACATCACATACATGTTGTGGATGAGAATAGAGAATATACCGAGTGGAGTAAAAAAGATTCCGATGATTCAGCCCAGTATATTTGTAGCACTTCCGGAATAATAGCAGCAAAAAGAGCAATCAATAATTTACATTTTTATTTAGGCCATCATGGTTTTAACCAGGTATTATTTTATTCGATATAATTTAACAAAATTAATATTTAGTTTTATTTAGGTTTATGTAGATCAAATGGATGCTGATATTGTTGCAGTAACTAGACATAACCCAATCTCACACGAAAGCGTTATTTTAGTTGCATTCACTGCATTTAAACATCCAGACATAAATGAAGTTATGAATCAACGATATATTAAGCCTTTGAGAGTTGAAGGAGATTTAAAGGAAATTATATTAGAAGCTTCATTACGTCATAAAACTGGATTGACTTTTGATAAAAGTGAAACTTTTAAAAAAAGTAATAAATATATTAATGGATTAAACGATTACGAAGTTACTTTAAAACAACACCTTAACATAACTGAATCTGATGTACTATTTGTTGAAAATTCTGGGGATTCCAATGTTTTGCAATTAAATTTTAAAGATTTTAAACCTGGTAGTATTGTTGCTATTAAGGTTTCTTTAAAAGAAAACATGGTGAAATGCATTCAAACTCTACAAGACTTAATTAAAGTTTCCAATCACAATTTAAAAGAAATAATAGGAAATCTAAATTATGATGATTTAAATAGAACCCTATTCAGATGTGATCAGGAAGAAAGGGATGATGGTAAAGGCTTTGCAGCCTATGAGATACCATATTATGAATCAATGGTGTATTGTGGATTGCAAGGAATCATGTCACTTTTATCAAATATTCGGCTCAATAATGATTTGGGACATCCCATGTGTGCCAATTTACGCAACGGAAATTGGATGATTGAATACATATATAGCAGATTGCAAGTTCATGAAGGAACAAAAGATTTAGGTGATTGGATTGAAAAAAATGTTCAATCACTCAAAAATATTCCCCGATACCTTATTCCTGCATATTTTGATGTGATATTTTCTGGAATTTACATAATGTTAATGAATCAGTCTTTTAAATTAATGTCAGATTTCGTAAAGAATGGATCAACCTTTGTTAAAATGTTGGCTTTGGGGTCTGTGCAATTTGGGGCTGATATTAAATCATCAAGATTACCTACTTTATCAACCAAATTAAGTCCTCCATTACCTCCTTTAAAAATGGATAAATCTGGTAAAAAAGTTCAAGCGTGCATAACTCTCTCAGCAGGTTTACCGCATTTTATAACGGGTTATATGCGTAATTGGGGAAGAGATACTTTTATAGCCATTAGGGGATTATTTATTTTAACTGGTCGTTTTGAAGATGCAAGGTTTCATATACTTGGATATGCTGCATGTTTAAGGCATGGTTTGATACCAAACTTACTAGATGGTGGTCAGAATTCGAGGTGATTAATAAAAATATTGCCTAAAAGCTTTAAGTCTTTAATAAATAAAGTTTTAACTTAAATTATATCACTACCCATATGTGCAAAGACACTACTTCAGATTTAATTTAATTTGACTTAAATAATAAAGACCCTTTGGTGCAATAAAAACTTTATAATTCATTTTAATAAAAACATTTATAGATTTAATTGTCGAGATGCTGTTTGGTGGTGGTTGTATTCAATAAAGTGCTACACCGAAGAGGTGCAAAATGGTGAAAATATATTGAAAGACTATGTGTCAAGAATTTTTCCCAATGATGATGCACCAGCTCAAGAGGCTGGTGTTGTTGATCAACCATTATATGATGTAATGCAAGAGGCTTTAAATGTACATTTTCAAGGACTAGCTTTCAGAGAGCGTAATGCGGGAAGACAAATTGATGAACATATGTCTGATAGAGGTTTTAATAACCAAATTGGTATCCACCCTGAAACAGGTAATTTTAAATTTTTTATTAGGATATTATTATTTTTGTGATGGGTTTAAGCATAGACAATAGGGTTTTTCAACCTTTCAACTAGAGCCCCTTCTTGGGTCGAGTATCAGTGGGTTATCCAAAAAGCCGGTCGGGTCCCTAATAATTTAGCAGTTAATGGGTCGGATGTGGAAATTAAAATCTAAAAACATGTGGGTTGTTAGTTTACGTCACATAAGATGTCTACAGTTATTTTAACGGGTCGCAGATCCATTGTAGAGAGCTGTTCCACTATTTCACACGCTTTGGTACTCTTCTAACTAAAATGTTTCAAGGCACACCTAAATTTTGAAAAATAATTTAGGAAGTCAAAACAGTTTTTTTGGAAAATAATTTATTTTATTCTCATCAAACAATAAAGAAAAACATTCTGATGATCAATAGCATGTTTCGCAAATATCTTGTTCTCCTTCTATGGTCTTACGTCACAGGTACCTGCCGCCACCATTACATTTCTCCAATCTTCCTGGCTCGTTTCCAGTTTAATATATTCAGATTCCTCAGGTCTTTCTCCACATCGTCAATCTAATACATTCTAGGGCGGCCCGGGTCGGCTTCCTATTGGTCTGGATTCTAGTACATCTTTCGGTATTATTTTGAATTCTATTGACGTGCCCCAGGCTGGTGATTGACCTCGCTTCACTGCCATACATAATCACTGGTTTTATGAGTATTATAAACCTTGATTTTAATTTTTCGCAGGATTAAGTGTCATTCTTCATATCTAGTATAGTACCAAGATATTAGAATTGAACATTATCGTAGTTTTATTATTGATCGTATGCAGGGCCGGATTTGGACCGATTGTCCCAATCGGGCCCCGCGCTTGAAGGGGCCCCGCAGCACAACAAAATTTATATATTTAAAAATAGTTGTTTTTATATTTGGTACAGATTTTTTAATCTACCTTGTGGTTCATGACTTTTGATTCTTATAATTGGATTTTGTTTTAAATATATATTTAAATTCTCTATTACAATATGTAAATTCTAACTGTTTATTAATTTTGTTATTTAAAGTTTGAGGGGCCCCGCAAAAAAAATCCAATCGGGTCTCGCACTTACTGGATCCGGCCCTGATCGTATGATTTCCAGTACCCCTCCTTGAAGCACACATATATTTTGTTTTTTTCGGTACTTATTTGGAGACCTAACTTCGCCGATTAACCTTTTATTTTTACTATTGCTTCGGTTAGGTCCGCGTTGTTATATAATCCGCATAGGCCAGTGCATGCGTCATTTTGCGAAATAGATTTTCTGTCGTCGTACTCGAGCATTTGCCTACCTTTGAAGGTCTGGTCAGTCGTGGCTCTGTTTGGCCGAAACCCGCAGTTGTAATCTCTTATGTACTTAATTTATACTGCAGCTCCATACGGGTTGGTTACCGCATCTCGGGCAATGTTGATCAGATTGCCAGTGTTTACCATGATAATCTACCTGTGCGATTGTCGTGTGGTATGCGTACGGGAACAAAATTAAAAATATTTTCAATGTAAAACGCTCGAATTGACAATTTTGGATTCCGAAAGCTCCAGTGACTTCAAGACGTTTTGGACATTTATAATTTTCCAATATGTTAAAGAGACATATATTTGATACATCCTGTATTTAATTGGTTGCAAACGCATTTCATGTCGACATTTTACATGTTTTATAGATGTTCATCCAAGGAGCTATGTATAGTTATGAGCTCTTTTAGCAATGTTAGGTTAAGTTATTTGTTTGCGATTTTTAGGTAAAAATGCATAATTTCAGCTGAGCTAAATAGTTAGGAATTATTTTTTTAAGGGTTTAATATATGAAATTGCATTAAAAACATTCATATCAAAACTTTTATGGAATCTAGGTTGAAGAACTCTAAATTAAGAAAATAAGTAGTATTTAAAAAATAGGTTGATCCAACAATAATCTCCCATTTAGGTTTTGTATTTGGTGGAAATGAATCAAATTGTGGTACATGGATGGATAAAATGGGATCTTCAGAAAAAGCTGGTATAAGAGGTAAACCAGCCACTCCAAGGGATGGTTCAGCTATTGAATTAATTGGTCTTTCTAAGTCTGTGATAACTTGGTTGTCAAATATAAATGAAAAAAATTTGTATCCATATGATTCTGTAGAACGTAAGCATAAGAATGGTTCCTTTACCAAATGGACCTTTAAAGAATGGGCTGAAAAAATAAAAAATAATTTTGAAAAGTGTTATTGGATCAATGAAGAAACAACGAAAAATGAGCAAAGCCCTAATTTAATTAATCATAGGGGAATTTATAAAGATTGTTATGGAGCTACTCACGCTTGGACTGATTATCAGTTACGTTGTAATTTTCCCATAGCTATGGTGGTTGTAAGTTTCTTTTTCACCGCAATTCAAGCCATCTGACGAATAATTTGGTACTAAGCATCAAGCAGATAGAAAGTAGGCTTGTTCCATCTGCTCTGACGAGTAGTACCATATCGTCAGGTGGAGAGCGCTTGGGTTGAATTGCAAAAAAAATAATTGAATTTTTAGTCACCCGAATTATTTAATCCACAACATGCTTGGACTGCATTGAAAATGGCAGAGAAGCATCTATTAGGGCCTTTGGGCATGAAAACTTTAGATAAATCCGATTGGAATTACTGTGGAGATTATGATAATTCAAATGATTCAAGTGATCCTAAAGTTGCTCATGGCTTTAACTACCATCAAGGACCTGTATGTAAAATATTATGTTTTTAACTTAAATAATTTTTTCATAATACTCTAGGAATGGGTATGGCCTGTTGGGTATTTTCTTAGGGCCAAATTAATATTTGCTGAGAAAGTTGGATATTTACCGCAAACAATATCTTTTGTCAAGGAATACCTTTCAAATCATTTTATTGAACTACAAACCTCCCCATGGCGTGGTCTTCCCGAATTAACTAATACAGATGGTAGTTTTTGTAAAGATAGTTCAAGAACGCAAGCTTGGAGCATGTCTTGTATTTTAGAGGTAAGGTTATTTTTTTATACAAGGTGGTGACCAGCGTTCTCGGCCATAGGTCTTTTACACATAAATCAAATTATTGTAATTTTCTCCTTCCTTAATTATTTTAGGTAAGAATGCTTCAAATAAGTTTTAGGGCATAAAATGTTGAATCTAAATCAATAAATAAAATTTATTTTGTACACGAAGTTGATTTATGCATGATGATCACACGTCCTTTCATTGCTATCGCTATTTTAGAGGTGATTTTGGCATTTTCAAAACCTAATTTTTGTAGATACCTTACAGTGCATGTTCAATTAATTTTTTTATTAATTTAGATACAGAATTTTATGCTCTAAAATTTTTATTCAAGACTTTTATCTAAAATAATTAGGAAAGCAGGAAATTACGAAATTTTGATTTTACTTGATGAGCAAGAGTTAGCCGGGCGGATTTTTAGTGGATCCGGTCTGAAGGTTCTGGTTCGCGGACTTTGTCCTTCTTTGCCAACTAACGTAAAAATAAAAATTCGTCGTTTATGGCGGATTTTGGTTCGCTAGCGGTTATTATATCATCATTTATTTATTATTATAACACAGGAGAGCAAACAGTCTTAAATGACCAATAATGTGTTCTCACGAATTACAAAATCATCATGTTATTATAAAAGAAGCAGATGGGAAAAAAACTGGATTGTTAAAATGAAAGATTTTGGTTACATGCCTTTACTAAAGGAAATAAAAATGAATGCGCCAAACGATCTTAATAATTATAATAACAGATTTTGGGTAGCAGCGGACCAGATTTTTTATGCTCGCAGTTCAGCGTACCAGATCCGAAAGATACTTGCGTAAGTGATACAACTCGGACCAAGTTCACGGGATCTAGTTCGTTGAAGGGCTAGCAACTAGGCTCCAAAATGAGAAAAAATTTTCTGGGTAATCGGCCATAAACTATCCTTGCAAAACAAGATCCTGCTCTACTATGAAATTTATCGCTCCATGTTTTAAAATGCGATTTAAGCATTTAAGTTGGTACTTCTTGCGGAAACGCAAGTTTCGGGTGACTAGGCAGACAACTTAATCCAACGCTCTTGGAGCGTTGCCTCTTTGAAGTTACAATTTTAATCATTAAACATTTAGCGGGTATATCTCATTGCGTCAATTTTTTGTTTGTATCTGGCTGTAGCGTCTGTTAAGATCGCCGCGGGAGAATTTTTATTTAGGATAATATGATTTTTCTAATTGCTAATTTTTGTGTTCGCGGGGGCGTTATTTTGAAATTGTCCTCAAAATTTAGTCCGAGTTTTGTAAGCCACGTGGAATTTTTGGTCGTCCCCTTCCAATTATCATACCGCAAAATATAGAGTTGCAGAGTTTAATGATTAGCCAATTAAATGTAAAAACCGTTCACAAATATGTATTTAGCATTATTTGTCAAATCTCTGTTTATCTTGTTTCCTTTTACCCAATTCCCGAATTACAGAAAAGTGGTCCGCTGTTACCACTATCGCACGGACCAGATTCGCTGATAATCCGCTCGTGTATGACTAGCTTGTAACGAGTGTAACATTTTTAACAAAAAAATCAAAATTTAATTCTTTTTACAGGTTTTACATCATCTTCAAAGGGTCGAATCTAAAGAACCCATAATATTAAACTGACTCAGAGAGAAGATTCCTGTACATAATTTAGCCCATTCAATGCCTACATTGGATATTAATAGCACACCAATATTTACAATTTCTAATAATAATTTAAGTACCATACCTCGCAAGCAAAAAATTAGTTTTTTAAATAAGCTAAGTATTTTTAAAACACCAAAATTAGATAGGGCCATATTTTACTCTGCTCTTAATATTCCTCCTAAAATTAATTCTAATCTGCAAATTTTAAATTTTTCTACTTCCTTAGAGAAAATAGCAACTCCTTGTGATTACATAATTGATTACAAAGACATTTTTTATTCAAACAATTTAAGAATAATAAATGGTGTGATAAAAAGTACAAATAATTATACACCAATATTTACATTTCCAAAAAATAATATTCCTTACTTCTTTAATAATTCAGATGAATCTTTTAAAAATGATAATAATTTTGGACACCATATTAATCTTGCACCTAAAAATTTTCAATTTATAAACAGAATTGCTTATGGTAGTAATAATTCTATTCAACCACGTAAGCTCAAACA
>JARJDX010047415.1:0-10536 GCA_030264735.1 Gymnusa sp. GC000175 | reverse complement strand
TAAACAAAAATTTTATTGAGATCCAATAAGATTACAAAACCGGATAAAAATCCAAAAAAAATTACCAAAAAACCTGAAACAATTACTAAATTAACTGAAAATCAAAATTTTTAAATTTACGAAAAATCCATGAAAATCTTACAATATTATCCAAAACTTTACTGCAAACAAAATATAATATAAAAATCCATTAATAATTTGCCAAAATTCACCATTATAAAAAATCACTGAAGGCTTTGAAAATCACCAATTTCACCAAAATTTTACGAAAAAAGATTAAATTACCAAATTATCTGGAAATCTACAAAAACTTACTAAATCCACTAAAAATCGTTAAAAACGTAATAAATCCATTTAAGTCAGCATGATATCCATAACAGTGATTAATATTGTAATTTATTTGGTTTGGGAATTTAAAAAATACATGACGTCCGACAAAAATTCACAAAAATTTAATTAAAATCCAATAAGATCATAAAAACCTTAAAAAATCCTTAAACAATTTCTCAAATCTACTAAAAATTTATTAAAAATTTATAAAAACCACAAAAAACTCAAAATTATTACTAAACGAACTAATAGAATTTGAAGTTCGCAACGTATTAACCGAAATAAACATAAAAACATCCACAAAAAAAAATGATAATTCCCCGGAATTCTACAAATAAAATTCAAAAAATCCAGAAAAAAATTTCATCTAAAAAAATTCTACTAAAAAAAACGCAAAACAGGTACAAAATTTATTGAAAATATAGACAAACTACTTAATTTACTAAAAATCCACCAAAACTTCTCTAAATCCACAAAAAATTAACTGAGACTTATTAAACTTACTACAAATTCACTAAAAATTCAGAAAATTATTATTTTACAAATTTATTTCCAAAAATTTATTTAAACCCCAAAAAATCACTATAACAGCTGTAAATCTACAAAAATATTATCGAATATATCAAAAATCCACTGATTATCTAAAAAATTATAAAATCCACCAAAAAATCACAAAAAATTAACAAATCTGCCAGAAAAATCATTAAATTTTCTGAAAAGCTACAAAAAATTTCACTACATCCATAAAAAGCACTAAATCCTTCGTGAATTTCTTTTATCAATGAACTAAAATCGCCAATCTAATAAGTTGATAGTGAAATATGGCAATGTTTCGGTCACAAATTAGAAATATGTTTCAAACACCCCAATTTCTATTTTTTGGGGATTTGCTGAATATTTTTTGTATTTTTGGATTTTGGGTAGATCTTTGGTGGTTTTGGAAACTTTAGTGGATTTTTATTACTAGCTTTTGTATTTAATCTTTGCTTTTTGTGGATTTTGTAATTTTTTATGAATATTTTCAGTAATTTTTTGTGAATGTAATGTTTTTTTGTCGTTTTACTTAACTTTTGTGGATCCTTAGTTGAATTAATAATATTTTTATCGATATTTTGAGATATTTGATAAGTTTTTGTTGATTTATACTAAATTTTAAATTCAATAAACTATTATTTCATTAATTTTTATATGATTGAAATGACAGTATGTCTCTGCAACTTAATGGGTATAATTTCACTAATAATTTTGTTTAGTAACGAACAACCATGAGTTATTAAAAAATTAAATTTTGGAAAAATGAAGCAACAAAATATGTTGTACACTCAATTCTAAACACTTTTATAATTTTATTTTTCCACAAACTTGATGGTTTTTGAAATATTTGCAAAAAACCGAAAAACCTTACCAATAAATTATCACTCCCGGTTGGTGTATTTCAGCCAAAAGTCACTGGGACCTCTCAATTTTTGTTAAAAGCTTAAATATGAATTTCAAAGCCGATCAGTGTAGCCCTCTGGGCTGTAGAGAAAACACATACACACAGACAGATAGTAAAAATGTGCGTGAGTACTATTCCAGGTGATATTTACTTCGTAAAAATTATTTCTCGATGGTGAACAAAATCAAAATATTTATTTATTCATAAAACATGGAAGATGGAAGAAGGCATTTCATTCCCAGATAAACATATTTGTATAAAATCAAAAATAGATTTCTTTTTTTTTCATGAGTGTTGAGTGACACCAGTGATAGGAAAAGTTGACACGTGACTGTATGTATAGATGAGTAGATAAATATCCGTCAAAATTGTTCGCACCATTAGGAAGGACTTATTTATTCAGTTGCCACATTCGTTTTTAATTTGAATATTAGAACCCGAGCGTATGTTGGTTCAGAACTTGTTAAAAATAGTTTTATTTTTGGGGTTAGGTTTTGTGATGAATTAAGATTAATGAGCAACATGAGCTAATATTTAGTTTGTTAACTGACGCCGATATTACTTTTAACCAAATGAGTTTTATGTTTAACAACTACTTAAATGAACTGACAAGAATGTATTTTTAATGAGACATCGAAAAATCAAACTTTTACGTTACAATAACAAGAAGAATATGTCTGCGACCAATATATTTTCCGGATATAAGCAACTAATCTTATATCCTGCTGTACATAAAAGTTGAAAGGATAGGTATTCCGTAACTTGTATTTTTTACTAAAAAAAAATTAATTTATTCCCAAAAGTAATTTCGTATTTTAAATTATTTTATATAATGTTTAGTTTAGTTCGAAATTTAAAATGAAAACTCGGAACTGACATTGCCAAATTGTTTTAACACCAACTGTGCAGCTTAATAAACCGTTATATTCCCTATAGTCTATATCTACAATATTGGTTTCGATGTCTAAAGTGGCATCAGTTTGAATTTGTATAAAACAATGAAAATTTAATTCTCAACATGTGTAATACACTCGTACAATGCTGCTAAAATAATTAAAACATTTTACTGTAAAAAAAATTAAAGCACAGTAAAATAAAATTTTTAACTATTACAAAAATTTTCAACGAACACAGAACTAAAAGTTAACACAATTAGAAAATAGTAAGTTCCCTTGAATAAAATAACTACAAATTGTGAAAATGTAGCCAGTACCTAAGTAAAGTTACGGAAGCTAATTATGATAAATATTAAGTGTACTTATTCCAGGAAATTTCACCCGAACTAACATTTCAGATAGTTTAAGGTCATGTGAGAAAGATGTCATTTAATGTTTCAAACTTCTCTGCAGCTTTGACGCTTAATTAAAGCTCAGTTACGACTTACTTAATATTAGTCCCTAAGAATTTATGTCCCCATTAAAATAAACACGGTCTAAATGGAGATTATCAATTTCGAGTTAACATCAAACCATTCCATGCTAATGCTAACTATACATCCAGAATATATTTTCATTTTAAACTTAAATTTTATAACCTGCATTCAAAGATTTCAATAATTTATTTTCAAACTTTGATCTGCCAAATATTTTGATGCATTAAGATTCTAATTATGTACACCTTTATTTATTATTAGGCTATAATTAATATAAATTAAAAGGTAACTAAAAAAAGGAAATAATTGCTGTGAAATAAGCACAAAGAAAAAACTGTATTATGATTTATTAATTAATTAAATTATTAGTGATGACATATTCATTGCACTTTTATGTCTACAAGTATAAATATACTTTCGCCACATAATTTTTATACTTTCTGCTTTTTTTATGGTTATTTTATTGATATTTGTATCTTCAAGAAATATATGAAGTAAAAATGGAGTAAGTTTCGATAAAAATTTTCTTGTTCAAATCGAAGCGATTTCGCGCTCAATCTCGGGCCCTGAATACTAGTGGCGCCATCATAGCGGTCGAGCCCTGCAACACCTACGATATTTTACGTTCAATTTCGCCTCTATTTATTTATCACTCAACGCTTAAAGCCAGAAGTAAGAAAAGTAACATAATAGACAGTAAGGCTTCAACATTTTTCTAAAATATGTATCTAAAACTCAATTAATTGTTTAATAGCTAGAATTTGAATCCTAAAATATAAAATGATGACCGCCAGCAGTGTGACGCGGCGATTAAAGACAGATAAACCAATTAAAAATAGAACCATTGAAAATATGATTTTAAAGCGTATTTTTTTAATATTATCTTCTTGTGTTTATGGTTATTTTATTAATTTGATATCATCTACTGGAATTTATCCTCAAAAATTTTACGGCGCCCCGTTCGGCGTCGCGGCACATTTAAAGTTGAAAAAAGAGAAGTCATATATCAAAATCGTTAAGCATAATCAGAAAGATTTCTGCACAAAAATTAAAGAGCGTCTCAATATATATCAACGAGTCACATGCCTCAAAGCGATTCGGGCAAGTCCAATTCGGATCACCTCGATTCTTATTTGAAAATTTTTCGTTTTTTTCAAAAAGTCAAAAACACTTTTCATTTCTATTGGCTCCTACAGAAACAGATCTAAAAAACGCCCTTTGAAAAATAAAAGTACTAAATTAGCGCAGTAGCTGATCTTTGCACAGGTGTAAGAGGCGTGCGCTTGGAACGTCGTTGAAATTTTTATTTAAAGCTTTGTGATTTCCCAAAATGAAAACGCCAGACGATAAGTGATTTTCTTCAAAACTTTAATAATTTGGTTAAAATTTCTATGATTCTCATCAAATTTGTGCAATATAGATGTTTTTGTTTTAAACTGCAATGCTTTTATCTAATTTAGTTAAGGAGGTTCACGCGTATCTTTGGATTATTGAAAATCTCAACTTTGAGGTCCTAAATTTTACACGGTTATAGAATAGTATATACCGTCTAGTTTTTGAGAAAAAAATTAATGAAAATCACATTTTTTAAATCCTTATACATGGACTCTTATGTCAGGAACACTCGATTTGTAACTAATTGTATTTTAAGATGGATTTTTCCAACTTTGAACAACCAAAAACGAAAATAAAAAAAAATAATGTTCACAGAGTTCATTAATGTATTTACAAACCATTGCCGTTAAAACCAACTTAAAAATAGAAGTTAAAAATATTTTTTTGGGGTTGAAAATTAATGGCTACCAAGAAAGCGGAAAGTTTGGCAACGCCGCATGTGCCAGCTGCTTAAAAAATATATATGTCACATCACATCAACTTTTTTCACAGCATACAAACGAATTTTGTCGTTTATCTATCACACACACATTTGTCTCTTTTTCGTTAATAAACTCTTAATGCTTTACTGTCGCGCTATCGCTTGGTTAACAGTCTTGCCAAATAGTGTTAGTTGGGTGGCCTAACTACACAGTCACGTGATTAATTCCCTATCCTGACTTCTCTGTATAATAAACATATATGCCAACAATCAAAGGAAAAGGAAGAATTTTATGGACGCATACAAAAACGCAAGACTTTTTCAGGAATAAATATAAAAAGGATATACATATTGTAATGGGAGATATAAATGCAAAGATTGGATCCAATAATCGTGGCAGAGATGTAGTTTTGGTAGAATGTGTGGTATTGGAGCTTTTGGGTTTGTAGACTATATACCACTCACCAAAACAAATTACAAACGAGAACTTAAACTTAACAACCACACATGCGTAAACAATAAAACAAAATGAATACACATAAAAGAAATAAAAATTAACCACCTAGATCCCTAGAACAACTAGAGATAAAAAAGGCATAAAAGATAAAAACAAAATTTGCCTAAATGAACAAATAAACCTCAATTTCAAACTAATATTCAATACTTAGAGCAACAAGCCATTTAATAACGACCAAAAGAGCCAATAATAAGAAATTTGGCAGTTTGTCAGTAGTTATGAAGTGGATGCACAGGGAATTTCTTCTTTAGATTAACTGGGATGTTTTTATGAATTAAGGGGATCAGGTTTATAAGGAGATATTTGGACATACATTTTTCTGTAAGGTGATCGGTCATTGGGTTATGGGAATAATTTTGGTTTGTTCATAAAGATGTTGGTTTGGAAGGTTATGTAGAGGATTCCCTAGATGCCTGAGCTTGGTTTTGCTGCTTAACGCAGAACTTTCTGCCAATTATTGTTTATTTGTGGTGGATTCTCTTTCATTTGTAAGTAAAATGAAAGCATTATTTAGGAGTGGTCTACATATGGTCTTGTATATTTGTACTTAAGTTTTCAGGTTAATTCCGTTTTGTCCACAGGTCAAAGAGCGGAAATCTTTAGATCTGGCTATCACGTTCCTTTTTAAAGAAGCCAGGTGTCTACTAAAAGAGAGTTTTGAGTCTATTGAGCCGCAAGATATTTGGCTGTGGACTGGGAGGAATTTGATAATTTTTCAGTGTGATAAAGGGTGGAGCTTTTTTTAATCTATGATCAAAAGGATTAGCTGTGATTGGTTGGAATTTAATTTATGGCGCCATTTGTAGTATCAAAGTTTAATGTTGTTCGTCATTTGTTGTAGTTTGTTTAATACTTTATTGTGATTTTTGCCATATCATTAGTATAATAAAGAATTTTTCCTTTGGGATCTAGTGCTGGTGGATCTATGTCTGCGCTTACATTGCTGTCCGTGATGGCAAAGTCATAGGTATAAGCATTGAAAAGAAAGGGGACAGTGGGAGCCTTGTGGAACACCTTAAGTAGGGTAAATTGCTCAAAAATGCGAGTTGCCTATTTTACCTTGAAGAGTTTTCTTTTTAAAAAGTTATTTATAGAAGGAAAAAACGGCACAACTGTAAACAAAAGCAAAAGAGACAGTAAATAAAAACAGCATAAAAACACAATATGAGATAACAAAATAAAGATGGGGTGAAAAGTAAAAAATACGAAAAACATGTGGAAACATGAAGCCATGAGATAAAAGAAGTTATAAGAAAATTAAAAAAGGGTTTGGACTTCCAACCCAAGAGCTAATGTAATTGTCTATATCTGAGATCTAATGCAGTTCTTTTAATTTTTATTTGCTTCTTTCATCTCAGCTTCACATCCAGGGGTATACCACGATATTTTGCTTTGTTTGCATGTAGTATTAATTTTCCGTTTAGTATTAGAGGTGGCGGTTCTATATTTTTGTTTTTAAACGTATGTTTTTCAGTCACAAAAGCAGTTAATAGACTGTTGCTACAATTGATGCGACTGATGGTATTTCAGTATCGTCAACAAATGTGCCGATTGTATCACTATCCAAAATGTGGTATATCGCAGGTAAACAGGAGATAGAATATAGGTCCAAGGACGCTACCTTGGGGTGCGCCAGCCTGTAACTTTTTCAGATGGAAATGCAAAGTTTCCTGCTTGGCTCGGAAGACTCTATCTGAAATATACGACTAATCAATTCAACGAATTGTTTCGGTAGCAGCTTGTTAAGCTTGTAATTAGCGTTCGCACCAGACCTTATCAAGTGTTTAAGCAACGTCTAAGGACGATTGTATCACTATCCAAAATGTGGTATATCACAGGTAAACAGAAGATACAATATAGGTCTAAGGAGGCTAGATTGGGGTGCGAGGTACAGGCAACCTCTTTGAGCTTGGAATACAAATTTTTTTGCTTAATACGGAAGACTCAATCCAGGATATACGACTTAAGCAATTCAACGAATTGTTTGGGTAGCAGCTTGTTAAGCTTGTAATTAGCCTTCGTACCAGACCTTATTAAAGGCTTTAGCAACGTCTAAAAATATAGTTAAGTTAAGTTATGGAACCTATTTTATGATAGCTATTATTCTATGTACTTAATCTATAGTAGCGTCTTTTCCTATAAAACTAAATTAATAGTTGGGAATTAGTTTCTTTTCTTCCTATGATTAGTTTTAGTGTTTTCAAAAACAATTTTAAAAATTTTTTTTGATATAATTGAAAGTAACGAAATTGGTCTACATGATTTCAGGTCTGTGGAAGCCTTTTCTGGCTTATGAATAATTTTTATTTTTGAAACCTACCAGAGCGACACTAATTATATTTGTCTGAATCTAAGTTAATATTATTATAGCTTTTCTACGCAATTTCTTTTGTTATAGGATCGAACCCAGGAGCTTTCTGTTCATTCATCAACATCATCATATGCAGCCTGGTTCACACCACTGCTGGTGTTAAGCCTCTTCTCTGCCTGTAATGCTGGCAACTTACATTACAGGTGGACCTACAGTTAAGCGTGGATTTCGAACCACTGGAGTTACATGATTTTTTATCTAACTCCGGACCAGAAAAGGTTTTAGCTATGAAACCCCACGCTGGAAAGGCGGGTTGGGGAGTTGGGGCAGTGTTGGGCATTTAAATATTTAAATAAATATTTTGCCTGCTGTGGGGCGCAAACCCACGATCTTGCACTTAGCAGCCGGATGCCTAGACCGTATTCATATTGGAGCAAATTTTATTATTTACTTCCTTTGGTGTGGCAGGTGCTATTTTATTTCATCGTGCTTTTATGTAATCTTATACCTACTTTGCTTACGTTTGGCTGAAATGTTTCCACTAAATGTTTGGCTTTAATTTTTTATTTTTAATTTTTTGTTACCTTTCATAGTAAGTTGTCAATTGCTTGATATGCTTCTAAATTTTTAAGGCAGTCCTTCAAAGATTTTTTTTTCAGATTTTTTATTTATTTTTTATTTTTGGTGATTCATGTTCTTATCGGCTGGATCCCGTGATTTTTATTAGCACTTTTATTTCTTTTGAGCAATTGTTTCTAATGATTTTGAGTGGTAGTTATTTTGTGTTATGTAAAGCTGTGTTTTTTAGAAGTAGCTCAAAGGTCTGGTCATCCGGCTGTTTAGTGCAAGATCGTGGGTTTTTGCCCCACAGCATGCAAAATATTTATTTAAATATTTAAATGTCCAACACTGCCCCAACTCCCAAACGCGCCTCGGCAGCGTGGGGTTTTATGGCTAAAAACCTTCTCTGGTCCAGAGTTAGATAATAAATCATGTAACTCCAGTGGTTCGGAATCCTCGCTAAAACTATAGGTCCGCCTGTGATGTGAGTTGCCAGCATTACAAGCAGGGAAGAGAATATGCACCAGGAGTGGCGTCCTTAAAAGCTGACGACGACGAAAGCTGTGTTTTGTATCATTTTAATGAAATTCTTAGTTTCTATGTCCAGTCGGACTTAAAGCTAGCCCAGTAAGTTGTTTTGTTTGTTATGGTAGGACTTTTTTTTATTAGTAATAATGGTTTCACTAATGGTAAGTATAACAAATCAGTGATTTGAGTATTTGAGTCATGATCAAAGTTATCTTCTATTTCTATAAAGTTGGGTAATACTTTTGTTGATACGAACAAATCCAGCAAACTGATATCTTATTTGGATCTGTGGGCCCATATGCGGGTTTTATTGATGACTAGAAGTTGCATCCTCCACATATTATTGCGTCTCTAAGTTCCCTTCCATTTGCGTTAGTTAATCTAGATCCCCAATCCATATGTTTGATTTAAAAATCTCCGTCAACGATGAATATTTTGTTGAGATGCAGAAGGTGCTGATGTAGTAATCTTTTTTAAGGTTACGTTTTAATGGGCTCCTACTATTAGATTTTGTTATGTAAATTTTATTACAGTTAATTGAATTTGCTCACTCTACACAGGGCATTCTTGATAATGGTCCCATATTTCTTCAATTGTTACAGCACTACCATATTTGCTTGATTTTCAAGGTGATAAGTATAGTAAACTTTATATCTGCGTATTAACAGATAAGAATGATTTATCATATACGTTTCAGAAATTAAGTACACAACAATACTTTAAGTATGAAAAAAGTTCTATTACTCGTCTTTTGTTGAGAATTCCATTAGCATTCCAGGTTGAAATACGTAGATTTTAGGAAAATATCCCGTATTTCTGGCTTCTACCTGGTCAATTCCTTCGGAGAGTGTATCTAGCTTTAACAAAATCTGCATCAATATCTGTTGCTCGTTAACTGTTAAAGGCTTTGGTTTCTTAAGGTTGCTTGCAAGTAGGTTTGTTCCGTCGTGACTTTCCTTGATTGAAATGTTCTTGGTTGAGTTTCTCTTTGATTGGTCTTGTTTGTGATATCCTTCTTTTAGCTTTTATGAAGCCCATGTAGCTAGCAAGATGGCATTCGGCACAAATATGGCATTTACTCTGGTTTATTGAATTTTGCAGTGAGATGACTTTCAACACACTTAACGCATGCTGGTTTCCGTTCACAGAATTTTTAAGTATATCCGTGAATTTGGCATCGTTTGTATTGGAGTAAGCATTTTCCTATTAAGGCTTCCATTTTTATTTTTATATTACATAGATATTATAACTCTTGAATCATTTTAATGTCTGGTCGAACGTCAACATAAATAATGAAGTGATTGCGTTTGTTAAATATAATTTCAGTTTTTTTGATTTTATTTATTACATCGATTATTTTGTAGCCATTGTTTTGCAGTAACTAATTTAATTTTGCCAGCGTCGCACGCACGATGCTGGTATCACACCATGACCTTGGGTCACCATTATTGGAGGTGGTTGGTGGTCTTCTCTGCCTTACTGTGGTCTATACAGTTTTTTTCAGTAGGGTTCTTATTCGCGTTTCTTGGAGAATTCTCCGGCAAGATGCTATTTATCTCATCTTGTTTTTAGATAGAAACCAGACTGTTTCTTTCTTTTCAACCAGCTGGTCTTCCTCTTTTTCCAATTTTTGGACTATAGTTTTTCTTTGGTTCTTGTAATT
>JARJDX010047403.1:0-27586 GCA_030264735.1 Gymnusa sp. GC000175 | reverse complement strand
AAAGAAATGGTCACAGTGAAAGACAATGGAGCGTTTGTTGTGTGTTGTGTGAGTTTTGAACAGAAATTCAGTTTGACGTTTATATTTTTAAATATGATCGGGTACCATCAAAGCTTTTCATTACAAAAAAATTCATCAAATAAAATTAATTTTTGGATTTTAAACATTTTTATTTTACGTTGGCAACTTTCAGTTGCAAAAAATGGCGGGAAATTTAAACATTCAAACCTTATTAGTTGATTAATCGCGCGTATTCGTTTGGCTTCGTGTGCTCTCGTATTTCGTCCAATAAAATTGCTGTAATTCTGACATTTAGTGTAAGTGTTGCCAATTTTAAAAGTTAAAATTCCCAAATTAAAATTTTAAAATGATTTTTTTCATTATTCATTTTATCTTTCGATTCCTTTTAATGGTAGGTGTTAAGTAGATGTTCGTAATAAATAAATCAAGTGGATTTATGAAAATAAATGGTCACAGTGAAAGACAATGGAGCATTTGTTGTGTGTTGTGTGAGTTTTGAACAGAAATTCGGTTTGACGTTTATATTTTTAAATATGATCGGGTACCATCAAAGGGTACCGACTATAAAATATCATAGGTACAAAAATCTTAACACCTGAATATATAAAATATTTATAAAGTCGTAAAAGCCGTATTAAAAATAATATTTATATATGTGAAAAGCACCGCTGCTCGGTTTTACTGCGATTTTGAAATGTTTACGACGGCCGCCAGTGTTCGAACGCTCCATTCCGACGTTTAATTCTTTGATATTCACATAAAAAGAATAAAAATCGGTCCCACGGATAAAAGACTTTGCCTGTCGATAGAGCACGACTTGTTCCGATTTTTTTTCTCTCCCCAAACACATGTCATCAAATTATAATTCGCCATATAATGACCGCTCGTAACTTGTTCACAAAAGCGCCCCCTTCGATGTAACATTTTGTTGCATTATATAACCACCCTCGTGATGGGCGTACCGACCTGCTGTTCACATTTTACATCTTCTTCCCCAGGTTTGGTTCCAAAACAAAAGGTCAAAGGAGCGCAGGTTGAAACAGCTGACTTCTATGGGACGAGGACCCTTTTTTGGATCGACGCGTAAGATGCGGGGATTCCCCATGAATTTATCACCCGGGGGTTTGGAGGATGGCCCCGGCGGATTCCCCTATTTCGCCGATGGCAAGTTTGAATTTGGGTATGGTGGGCCGCCTTTCCACCCGCACGATAGCCCCTTCTTCCCAGGACATCCTGGACACCCCGGAGGAGGACCTGCAGGACAACCCATGAACTTCAATCAAGGAGGTTTGTAATTTTTTTAATCTGCACAATTACCACGAACAAAATCCTGCAAAAACGAACTTTCCACGTTAAAAAATAAAAAAGTTACAGGCGTTTTAAATAAAACGTTGGTGTTTTGTTTTTTCGTTTTTTGCCAATAACTTAAAGAACGCGTTGATTAATTTGCAATCTGATTTCAGATTTGTAATTTTCAAAGCGATTTCAATATGTATGCATGTAGCCAAATTTTTTTTTAACCTGTGTTGATCAAAATTAAATTTTTGTTGATTTTTTTGAAATTTTTTAAAATATTTTTCATACAATTTTAAAAATAGAATGAAACGCTTAATAAATTCCCGCAAAAACGAACGTTCCACATAAAAAATAAAAAAGTTACAAGCGTTTTAAATAAAACGTTGGTGTTTTGTTTTTTAGTTTTTTGCCAATAACTTAAAAACGCGTTGATTAATTTGAAATCTGATTTCAGATTTGTAATTTTCAAAGCGATTTCAATATGTATGCATGTAGCCAATTTTTTTTAACCTGTTGAGTGTTGATCAAAATTAAATTTTTGTTAATTTTTTTGAAATTTTTTAAAATATTTTTCATACAATTTTAAAAAAGAATGAAACGCTTAATAAATTCCCGCAAAAACGAACGTTCCACATTAAAAAATAAAAAAGTTACAAGCGTTTTAAATAAAACGTTGGTGTTTTGTTTTTTCGTTTTTTGCCAATAACTTAAAAACGCGTTGATTAATTTGAAATCTGATTTCAGATTTGTAATTTTCAAAGCGATTTCAATATGTATGCGTGTAGCCAATTTTTTTTTAACTTGTTGTGTGTTGATCAAAATTAAATTTTTGTTAATTTTTTTAAAATATTTTTTATACAATTTTAAAAAAAGAATGAAACGCTTAATAAATTCCCGCAAAAACGAACGTTCCACATAAAAAATAAAAAAGTTACAAGCGTTTTAAATAAAACGTTGGTGTTTTGTTTTTTCGTTTTTCGTCAATAACTCAAAAACGCGTTGATTAATTTAAAATCTGATTCCAGATTTGTAATTTTCAAAGCGATTTCAATATGTATGCATGTAGCCAAAATTTTTTTTTAAAACCTGTTGAGCGTTGATCAAAATTAAATTTTTGTTGATTTTTTACAAAGTTTTTGAAATATTTTCCCCACAATTTTGTAAAAGAATAAAACGCTCAATAAATTCCCGCAAAAACGAACGTTCCACATTAAAAAATAAAAAAGTTACAAGCGTTTTAAATAAAACGTTGGTGTTTTGTTTTTTCGTTTTTCGTCAATAACTTAAAAACGCGTTGATTAATTTGCAATCTGATTTCAGATTTGCAATTTTCAAAGCGAATCCAATATGTATNCACATTGAAAAACAAAAAAGTTACAAGCATTTTAAATAAAACGTTGGTGTTTTGTTTTTTCGTTTTTCGTCAATAACTTAAAAACGCGTTGATTAATTTGCAATCTGATTTCAGATTTGTAATTTTCAAAGCGAATCCAATATGTACGCATGAAGCCAAAATTATTTTTTTCAAAACCTGTTGAATGTTAATCAAAATTAAATTTTTGTTAATTTTTTTATAAAGTTTTTGAAATATTTTTCATACAATTTTAAAAAAGAATGAAACGCTCAATAAATTCCTGCAAAAACGAACGTTACACATAAAAAAATAAAAAAGTTACAGGCGTTTTAAATAAAACGTTGGTGTTTTGTTTTTTCGTTTTTCGTCAATAACTTTTAAACGCGTTGAGTAATTTTGGATGTGATTTCGAATGTAAAATTATCGGGCTGAATTCAATTTTATTTTGTGATTAAATTATTTAGTTCAAAGCGTGATTAGCAGTACGAGGACTCAAAACCAAATTATTGTTCAATTTTTAAACATTAAGCGGTGTAATTTTGTTTTTCATATTTTCCTTCTTTCATGCGCAACAAAACGCTCAATTCATTTACAAAAACACAAACGTTTCATTTGGAAAATCGAAAAAGTTACGACGCTTTTAAACAAAACGCACGTCTTTTGTTTTACGTTTTTCTTGAATAACTTTCGACCTAATTAACTTTTTTTGAAACGGATTTTAGATTTATGCGTAAAATTACTTAATTTATTTGATTTTGTTAGGATTTTAGCCCTAACTGGCTATCGACCACATGGTCCTTGTGCCTCGTAAATTTTGTTGTTTGTGTGTGTGTGAGTGTTAACAATTGTAACTCTTAACATTAGAAAGTCGCCTTTTTAAAGTATCATTAATTTTTGCCCAAATATAAATGGCAACCCAGTGCCCGGGGTTCGAACCCAGGAACCTCTGAACCAAAACTAAGTGCTCCACCACTCAATTACTGGGGTATTCAGCTCAAAATTATTAACGCAATGAATTCGTTTTGTTTGCAATTGATATTTCATCGGATGTCGACGTTTTGAGGTTCTCTGAACAAGAATTGACCAATTTTTTTAATTTTATTTTCAGGTGGTCCAATGGATCACGGTGGTCCTTTACCCATGGGTGGCGATTTTGGTGGTATGCCCAACGAACAAGGTGGTTTCCTCCAGCAACCTCCCGGCCCCGATCAGATGATGCAAGGGTCCGGACGAGGCGGCAGCCCCGAATTCATGTCACCTGGAAATTTCTCCGACAACCCGCAACAGTTAAACGAGGGTTTAGTGTGGTAGCTAGCAAAAGCCCTTGCCAAAAGGGCTAGAGAAAATTAAAGGCGCACTATCACACTAATTAAAAAAAAAACAAAACACATTGTAAATTTGAGCAATTTTTTTTTGATTTTGAAATTTTGTTAACTTTGTACATATTAGTGCGCGCGCATGCGCGTGCGCCATTTTGTTTCTTCTTTTGTTTCTAAGAAAAAGTGTTTTAAGAGTCGGACTTTACGAAGCAATGTGCAATTTTTGTCTGTAAGTGAATTGAAAAATTGAGCTAATTGTAAATATTAACTTTAACCTATGTACAAACTGTCAAATCCCAGCTCCCTTTTGTTTTTTTTTTCTCTTTATTTTTTTTTGTAAAGCGCAGGACTTGCTGTGTAATTATTAATTATGATACCAATTGTAATTAAGTCCATACAACTGTAGGCTTTTTTAATTATGGAGGATGCTCTGCTACGAGAGCGTTGTAATCGACGTCGTTTGTGTCTGCGCACGCCCATAAAAGCAAAACGCATACGAAGTGCCAAGTAAGTTATTATTTCAACCTAACCTCACAAACTCGGCGCGTGCGCATAACATCCCCGCGAGCGCTCGTTTTTTGTTATTAATCGCCCCGCCCCTATTTTCCACAGCATACATGAATAAATGTCTTTTAAGTTTTTGTACTATAAAAAAAAATTATTAATGTATGATAAAACTTACAAAGACCCATTGTATATAGAAAAAAATATCCTAATACTGTATCTGTATATTGTTAAATATAGCTGTGCCCTAAGTAAATAACTTATATAATTAAAAAAAGTCTATTTTTCATCCCAATTTAATAATTGTAATAAAATCATGACAATGGTTAAATGCGCAATAACGTCACGATCAAAATGCAAAAAAAGCGAACGTTCTAACTGCAATAATAACAAAGTTACAGCGTTTTGAAATAAAATGTTGCGTTTTTGTTTTTCCCAAATAACTTTTAAACGGATGTACTTTTCAGGAATTTAATTATGGATTCGCAATCCATGGGTCGAATACAACATACACACACAAATCCACGTAAACAGCGACGTTTTTAAATAAAGCGATGCCCTTCTGTTTTTTCAATTTTTCCAAATAACTTTTGAACGAAATAACTTTTTTCCAATCTGATTTCGGAATTCGCACCTACAGATTGAAACGAAAGTCGCTACAAATTGATTTATTAAATCAAAATTAATCCTAACCTCAAAAAATGTTTTTAAGCGTTGTAAAATTAATTTCGTTACAATTTATTAAATTAATGTTACAATTTGTAACGTACTAATATTTTTTTACACAAATGAGTGTGTCGAGAGTCATCATGATTAGGCTCGGTATTTGTTTCATGTGTGTCGCCAATTATTCGCGTTTTACTTTTTAATTTACATTATAACATAATAATTATTCGCGGTGTTATCTTACACTTAATCATTCGTGCCTGCTCCGTTCTGTTGCGAAAACGCCGCTGCGGTAGATTCTTGCATGTGATAAATGCGAAGATTAAAAAAAATCTACACAGCTGGTTGATTGTTTTTGTTTTTAAACGGCGAGCTTCAAGTTTTTCCAACGTCGTTGGAGTACCAACATTATAAGGTAAATTATGTTTTACAATTTTATTGATGCACCAATTATGTAATACATGTAGGTTATTTTGGTACCAACCTTGTAACAAATTATTTGTACATTTCCTTGAGGTGCCAACCTTACAACAATTTTTGCAACAACTTCAAATCTCATAGTGATACCAACTTTAAAACAAATTTTATTTATTCAACAAGAACATGGCAGTACCAACCTCATAATAAATTTTGTTTTTGCGCCAACTTCATTTCAATACAAACAAATTTTATTTACGCAACATATTCATTTCAATACCAACCTAAATTTGGTTTTTGAAACAACTTCATTGCAATGAAAATAATTTTGATTTTCTTTAAATTTCATATTGATACCAACCTTGAAACAAATTTTAATTATGCAAAAAGTACATAGTGGTACCAACCTTATAATAAATTTTATTTTGCGTCAAATTTTATTGCGTAACAAATTTTGTTTACGTAACATACGCATTGTAATACTAACCTTGCAACAAATTTGAAATTTGCAAAAACTTCATTGCATTGAATACTTGTTTAAATAATTCTGTTTTCTTACGTTTTTCATTATGATACCAACCTTGAATAAAAAAAATATGCAGCAAACTTCTTACGGTACCAACCTTTTAATAAATTATAGGTTTCTCTCAATATTTTAAAAAGCAGCGCCAACTCGATAAAAAAATTTAATTACAATTTTTTGATTTATAGGTATTCGAACGTGTATAAAAAAATTAAAACTAATGGTGAGAATCATTCTAATTAATTTCCACATGGAATAAGTATGGGTAAAGGAAGATTTTTATCTCCAATCCAAACTAATTTGTAGAACAAATAAATTATCTTTTGAAATAATTACATTTGATGTGACGGACACGCAATGTGTTTGCGCGCACGTATAAATTAAAACATTAAACACAAGAGAAATAAATAACGAGAAAAAAAACAAATGAGGAGCGATGGCCACGATAAGGTAAAGCAAACAAGAGTACTTTGATGCGAGAAAAAATCAATTTCATTGGTGAATTGGGATTTGGTATTTAGGTCATAAATTAATAATTAAGACGATTTGGGATAATTTATGGTTGTAATTGGCTGAATTGAAGCAAAAATTTTAAAGTGAAAATTATTTCATTACATTCATGTTATGGAGAAGAGCGAGCTGAATAATTTGCAAAAAAATTGAACTTTCCAGCTCAAAAATTAAGGAAGTTACGTCGTTTTTAAATAAAACGTTGGTGTTTTGTTTTTTCGTTTTTTTACAATAACTCATATACGTGATTACCTTTTTCAAATTTGACTGCGGATTTGAGTTCTACAGATCGTTTACAACAAAAATATAAACATCCAAATACATTGCTGCGATTTTAAATAAAACGTTGGTGTTTTGTTTTTTCGCTTTTTTGCCATAACTCCTAAACGAGTTTAATTATTTCGAATTTGATTGCGGATTTCAGTACTACGGATCGTTTCCAACATAAACATAAACATCCAAATATATTGCGGCGTTTTTAAATAAAACGTAAGTGTTCTGTTTTTTCGTTTTTTTGCCATAACTCCTAAACGAATTTATTAATTTTGAATTTGGCTGCGGATTTAAGTTCCACAGATCGTTTTCAACATAAACATAAACTTCCAAATATATTGCGGCGTTTTGAAACAAAACGTTAGTGTTCTGTTTTTTAGTTTTTTTGCCATAACTCCTAAACGAGATTAATTATTTTAAATTTGACTTCGGATTTGAATTCCACAGATCGTTTTCAACTTAAACATAAACATCCAAAAATATTGCGGCGTTTTTAAATAAAACGTTAGTGTTCTGTTTTTTCGTTTTTTTGCCATAACTTCTAAACAAGATTAATTATTTTGAATTTGATTGCGGATTTGAGTTCCACAGATTGTTTTCAATATAAACATAAACATCCAAATGTATTGCGGCGTTTTTAAACAAAACGTTAGTGTTCTGTTTTTTCGTTTTTTTGCCATAACTCCTAAACGAATTTATTAATTTTGAATTTGGCTGCGGATTTAAGTTCCACAGATCGTTTTCAACATAAACATAAAAATCCAAATGTATTGCGGCGTTTTTAAACAAAACATTAGTGTTTTGTTTTTTCTTTTTTTTGCCATAATTCCCAAACGAGATTAATTATTTTGAATTTGACTTCGGATTTAAGTTCCACAGATCGTTTTCAACATAAACATAAACATCCAAATATCTTGCGGCGTTTTTAAATAAAACGTTAGTGTTCTGTTTTTTCGTTTTTTTGCCATAATTCCTAAACGAGATTAATTATTTTGAATTTGACTGCGGATTTGAGTTCTACAGATCGTTTTGAACATAAACATAAACATCCAAATATCTTGCGGCGTTTTTAAATAAAACGTTAGTGTTCTGTTTTTTCGTTTTTTTGCCATAACTCCTAAACGAGTTTAATTATTTTAAATTTGATTGCGGATTTGAGTTCTACAGATCGTTTTCAACATACACATTAAAATCCAAATGTATTGCGGCGATTTTAAATAAAACGTTAGTGTTCTGTTTTTTCGTTTTTTTGCCATAACTCCTAAACGAGTTTAATTATTTTGAATTTGATTGCGGATTTGAGTTCTACAGATCGTTTTCAACATAATCATAAACATCGTAATATTAAATAAAACGTTTGTGTTTTGTTTTTTTTTGTTTTTTCGCCATAATTCTTGAACTAGATGACTTATTTTGAAAGTGATTGTGGATTTGCGTTCTCTACCTCTCTGTTTTATTATAAAACGTTAGTGTTTTACTTTTATTATTTTAAATTTTGAGTAAGGGTGTTTCAAACAATGTTGACTGTCTTAAATATTATTTGCTGAATTTTGCATGATGTTTATCTTTTCTAAATTGAGGAATTTAGTCAATGTTTGTGTTTTACAAATTGTTCGTTTGTTTTTCCATTTTTATGACTATATGGATGTTGCCTTGAAGTATTTAGAAAACAAAATCTACTACATTCAACCTATAATAAGATCAACCAACCGAAATTAATTTTTGTACATTTTGCTACTATTTTTCCCTAATTTTAAATCCAAATTTCAATGATTTTAGTTAGTTTTCAAACATTTTTAGTATGGCCTGGTCATAACCTAAAAATATTGTCCGTCTAATTAGTAAGAAAATAACGTAATTATGATTAATTATCCACACAAAAGGTAAACCGACATGAAACCTCTATAAGCTTAACGGTTTAAATAATCATAGAATGTAAAACAATTGAATTTAAATAAGTACATATAGCCCATAATAAGATCAACCAACCAAAATTATTTCTTATATATTTTGCTACTGTTTTTCCGTAATTTTAAGTCCAAATTTCCATGATTTTAGTTAGATTTGAAACATTTTTAGTATGGCCTGGTCATAACCTAAAAATATTGTCCGTCTAATTAGTAAGAAAATAACGTAATCATGATTATCCACGCAAAAGGTAAACCGACATGAAACGTCTAAAAGCTTAACGGTTTAAATAACCATAGAATGTAAAACAATTGAATTTAAATAAGTACATACAGCCCATAATAAGATCAACCAACCAAAATTATTTCCTATATATTTTGCTACTGTTTTTCCGCAATTTTAAGTCTAAATTTCCATGATTTTAGTTAGATTTGAAACATTTTTTGTATGGCCTGGTCATAACCTAAAAATAACGTGCGTCTAATTAGTAAAAAAATAAAATAATTAGGATTAACTATCCACACAAAATATTAACCGACATGAAACCTCTAAAAGCTCAAGCGTTTAAGTAACCATAGAATGTATAACAATTGAATTTAAATAAATTTACCTGAGATTTCATATTTATGAACTAATAATTAGAAATAAGATTGATTCATTACATTTACAAGTACGGTCACATACACTACGTAAGTTAAGACAAGTTTTTTCATTTGAGGTCGTTTACTTTTACATTAATTTACGAAGTAAAAAAAAGTATAGTAATCACGAAAATTTTCGAAATCGAGAATTTTGCGAAAATATGCGTTTTCGACTCCCATCATTCAGAAAAAGTTGTTTTGAAAGTGGTGTCTGTCAATCTGTCTGTATGTCTGTCTGTCTGTGTGTCCATGTCCTCTCTGCAGCCCAGACGGCTAAACTATCGGCCTGAAAATTCATATTTAAGCTTTTAACAAAAATTGAGAGGTCACAGTGACTTTTGGCTCAAATCCACCAACCGGAAGTGGTATTTTATTGGTTAGGTTTTTCCGTTTTTTGCAAATACTTCACAAACTATCAAGTTTATGAAAAAAATATAGAAGTACAAAAGTGCTCAGAATTAAATTTGCAGTAAATTTTGTTTTTAAAATTGATCATTTTAAAAACTTATTATTTTTTGTTGCTAAGCAATATTTTATTAAATTTATTACCATCAAGTAGCACAGACGTACTGTCATTATATTCAGCTGACAATTAATGAAATAGGTTATATAGCATTCGAAAGTGACGGATGTCACAATCGAAGTTATTGCCAACATAGAATTCACAACTAAAATGAAGTTGCTGACACATACTGCCAACCTAATTCGCTGATAATTAATGAAATATAGTTATGTTTCTATTAAAGGATATATTTCAAATTCGCAAATGGAAGTCGTGTGGTGACCACACCTCCACGTTTTGAGATGTATCGAAACACGCGATTTTCACAAAATTTTGACTTATTTCGTTATATCTCGAACAGTATTTCAGTTATTTGAAATTTGCTAAAAGCACCCATAAGCTGACGTTTTTGACTACAAAAATATTTTTTATTCAATTGTTTTGGATAAAAACTAACCGAGTAATGTCCATTTGAAAAATGAAAATTTTGGTTGTCGCCAATAACTTTTGTACGCGTTGAGCCATCTTTGATCCGATTTTGGATTTTCGTTCCACAAAACGCGTTCAATAATTATCTTTTTATTAAATTGTGCCAACATTAAAAAAATAAATAATTTGTATGCATTTGTTTCAAGATTATTTAAAATGATGTTGTTACTTTGATCCTAAGTCAGTTTTATGTCTAGTAGGGAGACTCGAGTAGCCCCTGTGAACAATACACACCACTTAGAAATATCTGTCCGCAGAAGTCGAACGGTTTAAAGACTATAATTACGATGAAGTATTGGTATATTATTAGCGTAGAAGCTCGCAAACCGTAATTACTCCGAGCTGAACGTGCTTCTAAATACGTGACGCTCGCTCACCGCACTCGCCTTTTTTTCCCGTTGTGCGCGTTGTTTATCCACACAAATTCTTCGGCGAGGTTGCGCGACGTTACGAAAAAAATTCAAAATTATTATATATTTTTTCCCTCGTTCGTCCGACGTGTTTTATGGGGTTCCAAATTACACTTAATATCTTTTTTAATCGAGAATGCCTGGAATTACACCCCGGAAACAATTTTCGAAAAAAACGTTTAAATCAAGCAACCGAAAGTAAAAAATCGAAATTTCTAATTGGAAGGAAGGGTTCTGTGGCGTTTTTATTAGTGACCTTTGCGTGAGCCGATGAGCTCACACGAGCTTTATTAATTTTTCATTATTGAAACATCTGTTTGGGTAAAAATGAACAAGTCGCGTTAAATATTTATCATTGACGATTTAAATTTAAGGTAAATTGGAAAAAAATGTTTTTTTTTTTTTTTTTTTTTAGTTTTTTAATTTTATTAACCTAAATATTTATTTTGCATGAATTTTTAATACGTGTGAAGATGCGCGAGGAAAGATCGAATCAAATGCAAAAAACGCCAACTTACCACGTTAAATATTAACGAACTTATGACGTTTTTAAAGAAAACGTTGTGATTTTGTTTTATAAAATAAAACGCGCGCACCGACTTTCTGTACACATTGCTGAAAACCGGAACATCCCAAATACAAAAAGGGCGAAGTTACGGCGATTTTTAATAAAACGTTATTCATCTGTTTTTTCGTTTTTTCGCAATAATTCTCAAACGCGTTGATATATTTAAGTTTTGTTTTCAGATTTGTGTTCTACGGCTTGAAACTAATTAAATTTTACACATGATGACAACTAATTCTGCAAATTTATGAAATATTTAACTTTTGTTAAATATGCGCGTTTAAAAAAAAATAATCGCCGCTGTTTGTGAAATAATTTTTGATTTATTTCCGAAAAGTGAGAAGTAATTGGGGCTCCCATTATTAAGTAGCACAATCCGGGACGAATAATAATTTGCTTTAATAATATGTTAAATATCAATATGTAAAGAGTAAAAGTTGAGGAGTAGATGAAAAAAAGGTCATAGAAGATGGGATAATTTTATTGGCGGTATTTAAATAATTAAAATGATGTATACATCCGCAGTATCTGTCCGTACATCGCTCAGGGCTTCAAGTAACTGCTCCCGTATTTCTCATATCCATATTTGATTGCAACAACCCATCGGCCAACAGCCAATTACATAAATCAAAAATTCAAATCCCCATCTAGATTTATTAACGCTTAAATTACATGAAAATTTTGTGTAATTCATAACCTACGGGAATTTGTTTAAAAAAATAATAAAAAACGACGTGGACGTATAAATTGCCGCAAAAATGGTAATTTTTATATTTTACGTTGGTACCACTTATTTACGACATACCAATGCAAAGCATTGGATTCGATTCAGTTTGTGGATCACAAATACGAAATCGGATTTTAAAAAAGTCGACTGGTTCGCAAGTTATTGCGGGAAAACGAAAAAACAGAAGAGCTACGTTTAATAAAACTTAGCTACGCGTAGCTAATTATTAATTGCAAACGCTTATTAAATATTTATTTAAAAATATGTTCAAAAATATGATGAATTACAATTTTTACACCCAAACATTTTGGGTGCTACGCGTAGCTAATTTGTTACTGATACCTACGCTCAAATTGCTTTTTAAATATTCTTTTTGCATTTCAAAAATATTTTTAAAATTATAACGGATTGCACTTTTTATATCCTCTTGTAATCTTTCATAAAAATATTACAAGGCATTTCTTGGTAAATAATTAGGTGCTACGCGTAGCTAATTTATTACTGATTTTTACGCATTAATTGGTTTTTAAATATCCTTGCCATTCCTTTCATAAAAAATTAAAAGGCATGACTAGGAAAATATTTTAGGTGCTACGCGTAGCTAATTTATTATTGATTTCTATGCCCTACTTGCTTTTTATATATTTCCATGCGTTTCAAAAATATTTTCAAAGATACGACGAATTGCACGTTTTATATCCTTGTTGTAATCTTACATAAAAATATTTCAAGGCATGGCTAGGCAAATACTTTAGGTGATACGCGTAGCAAATTTATTACTGATTTCTACGCATTAATTGCTTTTTAATTATTCTCGTTGTAATTCCTTTCATAAAAAAATTATAAGGTATTTCTAGTCAAAAATTTTAGTTGTCACGCGTAGCAAATGTATTACTGATTAAAACGCCTTAATTGCTTATTTCTTTGCGTTGTAAAAATGTTTTTAAAATTCTGACCTATTGTACTTTTTATATCCTCGTTGTAATCTTTCATAAAAATATTACAAGGCATTGCTCGGCAAATAATTAGGTGCTACGCGTAGCTAATTTATTACTAATTTTTACACATTAATTGCTTTCTAAATATCCTCGTAATATCTTCATATATAAATTATAAGGCATGGCTAGGCAAATATTTTAGGTACTACGCGTAGCTAATTTAGTACTGATTTCTACGCACTAATTATTTTTTAATTATTCTCGTTGTAATTTCTTTTATAAAAATATAAGCTAGGCAAATATTTTAGGTGCTACGCGTAGCAAATTTATTAAATGATTTCTACGCACTTATAGTTTTTTAAATGTCCTCATTGTAATTCCTTTAATAAAAATCATTATAAAGCATTTTTTGGCAAATATTTTAGGTGCCACGCGTAGCAAATTTAACTTTGATTATTACGCCCCAATTGCTTCTTACTTATTTCTTTGCGTTTTAAAAATATTTTTGAAATTCTGAAGAATCGCACTTTTTATATCCTCGTTGTAATCTTTTATAAAAATATTACAAGGCATTGCTCGAAAAATAAATAGGTGCTACGCGTAGCCAATTTATTACTGATTTCTACGCATTAATTGCTTTTTAAATATTCTCGTAATTTCTTTCATAAAAAAATCATAAGACAAAGCTAGGCAAATATTTTAGATGCTACGCGTAGCTAATTTATAACTGATTTCTATTCCCTAATTGCTTCATTTATGTTTCCATGCGTTTTAACAATATTTTTAAAATTCTGACGAATGCACTTTTTATATCCTCGTTGTAATCTTACATAAAAATATTTCAAAACATGACTAGGCAAACACTTAAGGTGCTACGCGTAGCTAATTTAGTACTGATTTCTACGCACTAATTGCTTATTAAATATCTTCGTTGTAATTCCTTTCATAAAAAAATTACACACATTTCTAGGAAAATATTTTAGGTGCTACGCGTAGCCAATTTTAGCTCTAATTGCTTCTTAATTATTGTAAAATTAAAAACCTCATTGTATTTCGTTAAAGTTCAGGCTAGAAAACATATATTTGAAATCGGATCGAAAATTCGTCAAACAGTTCACAAATTATTAACAAAAAACTTAAAAACAACACACTAACGTTTTATTTAAAATCGCCGTAACTTTTTTAATTTCCAACTTGGAAGTTTCGTTTTTTCGCCAATTTATTCATTGAGCGTTTCTTCGCAGACGCAAATAAATTTCTTTTGTTTTTTTTTTAATAAAATGACGTCATTTGTTCGAGGTTACCCGCGTTGTTTTCGTTTCGTTTTTTTTTTCGGTGGATGGAAATACATGCAGGCACGAGATTGACATGTGTCTGGAACAGGACTCCGTTCCCAGTGTGCCAGTGCCTTGTGCATATGACGTGTTACGGCCGCATTTATCTGAATCATTTATTACCTTCGGTTGATCGAAACATATAAATAACATCAAACATATGGTCGCTGGACGTAATTCTCAAAACGAAAATCCCCAATTATCCAAAATTAAATCAAAAAATGTGAATGTTAAATTAAATTGGGAAAAGACCTCGTTAGGTCGATAACTGGGAATTTAACCTAACCGAAAATCACGATTTATCCCAAATTAAACAAGAAATTGTAAACGAATTAAATGGTAAAAGGATCTTGTTAGGTCGATAACTGACGATTTAACCTAACCTAACCAACCCTGACCTAACATAACCTAACCTAATCTAACCTAATAAATGCAACAGCTATTATAATAAATTAAAAAACGTTAATATTATGATTTTTAAAATGAATTTAAAACCCTTACATGATTTAATTAAAAAAAACAAATGAACAGCAACAGTTGTCATAATAACGTTAGATTTTTTATTTGTGCCTAAAATTATATGTTATGACGAATAAATACGTGAAAAAACGAACGTGCCACGTCAAAAAACAAAAAAGTTATGGCGTTTTTAATAAAACGTTAGTCTTCTGTTTTTTTTATTTTTTCGCAATAACTTTTGAACCAGTTGTTGTATTTTCAATATAACTTCAGTATCCTGATCCTTATATTGCGTTCAATATAAAAATGACAAGACAAAAAGAATTAAAGCGATTTTTAATAAAACGTTGTTCTTCTGTTTTTTCCTTTTTTTGCTATAACTTTTTAACCACTTGTCGTCTTATCAATCTGATTTCGCATCTGTTTTCCTGATAATAAAATCATTCTACTAATTGTAAGATTTTGAAAGAGTTAGTGTTGTTTACCGCTGAGTGTTAGTGTTTTGTTCCTACGTTTGAGAGTGTTGTGTATGAAAAAATGCGGTTTGTTTTATGTTATAAATCATGTTAATCACAAAACGTTGTATAGATTATCGGGCGGTTTTTAATAGTTATGTTTAGTGACCACGCGATCGCGTTCTTTATTCGGGGATTCTCCCCTGTTGACAGTTTATATTACTTCATGGCCACCCTTGTGGCCACAAAAAAAAACACGTGCTGAGCGCATAAACAAAAGAGCATCCACTGGCCACAAGATTTCACTATCACTTGATTACAATCCCATAAATTAAAATAAACAAGCAAAAACAAAAGATGTAGAAATAAGCGTGATGACTTGATTAAAATGTCAACGAGTTTAAATCAATTTCAATTTATCATTTGAAATGTAAATGTAAAAATGTCAGGAAATCAATTTTATTTTGTTTTCTTTTCCTTAATTGGTTTCATTAAATTTAATGTTTTATTTTTGTTTTAGCACATTTGAATTATTTCATAAAGCGCGGGTTTTTTTGGTTGGTTAACACATTCGGTCGAATTCGTTTTTTTGCAAATGGCCGTTTTATTAACCAATAGATTTTATTCGCTTGAATTACGTCATACATGCAAGTTTGGTTGCCTAATTACATATGAATTGGAAATTTTTTTTCTTCAAATTTTGATTTGTTTTGGTGTTTAAATATATAAATACATAAATTTTTGCAATATTGCATGGTAATTTGTTATTATATTGTGGTAAAAAGTATTTCGTTCGTATTCGCAAATGGCCGCTTTGTTAGCCAATAGATTTCATGCATTTAAATTTACCGCCCCATCTAAGTGATAAATGCAACTTTGGTTGTCTAAATACGTGTGAATTAAAAATAAAATTTGAATATCCCGCCTTTTCTCAGTCGTTACAAATCAATTCGTCATTGGGACGTCTTTTCGACAAATTAAATAAAGCACTTAAAATTCCTACAACTTTGGTTGCCTAAATATGACTATCAAATTAAAACTTTAATATTTTGCTTTTTACGTTCTAAATTACATCGGATTAGATTAAGACACGTGTGCTGAAAAGAAGCAATTTATTTTCTCTCAATCAATAAAAATCGGTCAAGTTCGCAAATTGCGACTTTTTCAATCAATGAAAATAATTTAAAAATCCCGCCTTCTTACCGCCAATAATGTTACGTTGGTTGCCTAAATAGTAACAAAGTGTTATTTTGTGCAGTAAATTTTGAATAAAAATAAAATAAATAACTTAATAGAAACAATTTTATTGGCTTTACTAGTTGATAATTTTTTTTGCAAATGGCCGCTTTTTAACCAACAGAATTAACTGTTTTAAAATTCCCGCTTTTATAGCACATTAAAAAATTTTGAATGCCTCGATGAAAATCGGCAATGGTCGTATTTTTGCAAATGGCCGCTCTTTAAACCAATAGAATTTAAGCGTTCGAACTTCCCGCTTTATTTAGGTTATCGGTGCAACTTTGGTTGCCTAATTCAACGAACAACAAAATAGATGTGCCGTAAAGGAACAATTGAAACTTGGTGGATATATAAACTAGGCTACATATTTGTAACAATACCTAAACCCTACAGACAAGCTGGACATGAATTTCGTTAAAATTTTATTATAAACGTCATTACATTTTTATGTGTCAAAAAAACAAAATTAAGGTGACATGCTATGAGCGCCATCTTTTGTCATAATATAAGAAACATAATGATTGGTCTGTGCAACGCCGGGTAACAACAACTAGTTATAAATAACATCATAAGAAAATATTTAATGGCTCGATGAAAATTGGCAAAGGTTGGATTTTTGCAAATGGCTGCTTTTTCAAGCAAGAGAATTCAGGTATTTGAACTTGAGGCTTTATTTATGTTATTGATGAAACTTTGGTTGCCTAATATAACAAACTACAAAATAAATACATGTGCTGAAAAGGAACAATTTAATTGGCTGTCTGAATCGATAAAAAACGGCCAAGTTTGAAAATTGCTCTGTTTCTATCAATTGTAACGTTATGTGCTTAATTAGTAAAGGGGTAAAGTGTTGTTTTGTGCGGTTAATTCTGAATAAAGTTAAACTAAAGTAACAGTTGTTTTGGTCTATGAAAATCGGCAAAGTTCCCATTTATGCATATGGCCGCTTTTTTAACTACGTGAATTAGAAGTTTTGAAATTCCCGCTTTTTAACTCCCTAACAAAAGTTTAAATCCCTCGATGAAAATCGGTAATAGTCGTATTTTTGCAAATGGCCGCCATTTCAACCAATAGAATTTAAGCTTTGTAACTTGCTGCGATATTTACTTCATTGGTGCAATTTAGGTTGCCTATATAACGAATTACAAAATAGACAAAAAAATCAATTAGATTATCATTTTTAACATCTAATTAAGGTTATAGTTTTTAAATAACATATTTTGTTGTGTTTTTGTTGTAAATCTTTCAATTTACAAATGGTTTGATAACTGTGCGTTTTCTCTCGGTTCTCATTTTGATTAAAATTTCCATTCCCAAAAATAAGATGCTCAGGACCATTCCGAAAGCCAAAATGACAAGTGCAGGATAAAATTCATCAAGACCAACAGGAGTAGTTTCAGTTTCAGCTCCAATACATTCCGGCTTTTTGGCATGGAAATGATGGATTATGCGTTCCATAATGCCTCGTTCAGCAGCATTTTGTAACCTAAAATTATATGCAATTACCTCATGAACGGAGAAATTTATACAAAAATTTAAGATACTTAGGAAAACGTTGAGTACACTGGTTTTAGTTTGATCACCGAAGTGAAGCACTTTGGCCGCTAGCAATATCAGGTTCCTGCTTGAAACCTTTGCATGCGGTCTTTTGTTGCGCACTTAATCTATCTCAGAAGAGAAGTAGGAAATAGAAGTTATAAAATGAAGTGGAGAAATGAGTAAAGAAGGTAATGAAGTAGACGTGGATGAAAAAGTGGAGGAAGATGTAAAGAAAGAAATAAAGAAAGGGCTAGAGGAAAAGTTAAAGAAGAAGAAGAATTAGAGGAGAAAAGTAGGAAAAGAGAAAGCAAGGAAAAAAATTTCCATTTTGAAAATTGTCGCGATTACTATACTTTAATTTACTTTGTAAATGAAAGTAAAAATGGAAAAATAAGAAAAGAAAGAAATTTGAAAAGAAATAGAAGAAGAAAGTTAGTAAGAAGTAGTGGAAAATGTAGAAGAGGAAAATAAATAAATAAAGTGTAAAGTATAGCAAAATGTAGAAGAAAAGAAAAGGAAGTTCTTGTTGTAAAAAATGTTAGCTTTTGTGACCTTATTTCTTACAAAAGTCTTAAAACTTACACAAAATTAACCATATCCCTATTGGGCGACTTCTTCGGAAATGTCGCGTGCATTGCCTTGGCATCAAAAAACCGAATTTCTTCCAAATCACAAATCGCCTTTTCACTGAAAGTTTTTCTAATAATTGGATACGCCGAGTCCAATTCCATGTGATAAGCAAATCCACCTTTAGCGACTAGTGGCAAGCCTTCCTCCATCCCGAGGAAAAAATCGCCCCCTGGCTTGTAAGGTTTTTGCTTGAGTCGAATCAATTTGGGGTTGTTGAGGAGATCCTGGAACGATTAAATTAGTGGCGAGTTTGGAAATGGTTTTGCATTGTTAACTTTGAAGTACACTCTGTTGTACGAAATGTCTTCACAGCCAATCTTCAAATCACTCCAAACTAGTTGTGGTATTGTCCTCAAAGTCCTTGCTGGTTGCATGAGAAGGAATGAGACTATGGTGCCGGAGTAAAATTGGTATAATAGAACAGTAAAGATGAAGACGTAAATCGTTATTATGCGTCCGGAAAAAAATGACGGCAAGGCTCCAGCACCTAAAATTGGTTTTCTTTTAAGAAGAAGTAGGGAAAGAAGTGGATGAAAGTTTGGAAGACAAAATAAATGTAGTGGTTAAGAAAGAAGTGAAAAAGGTTTTAAAGGAAGAAGTAGGTATCAAGTGGAGAAAAAATTATAGGAATAGGGGAATAAAGAAGCTAAGGAAATTGTTGAGAAGAAAAAAACAGAAGCAGAAAAAGAAGTTAAATGTAAAAAGTGCAAACATTTTTTTGCTTTCGTTTTAAGTAGGAAGAAGTAGATGCCAATTAGAGGAAGAAGTGTAGGACAAGGAGGTGGAGGAAGAAATGGAGAATGATGTTTTGAAGAAAGCAATAGAAGCATAAAAAAAAGGTAAGAAAAAGGCCGAGGAAGAAGATTACCCTGTTGACACAATGCTCCAATTAAGAAGAGCATTAAAGAACTCCAAGTATCCTCAACACCATTTTGCGTTTCTTCCCCACTTAACAGTTCAAATTTTACAGCACATTTCATGATGACAGCTATGACCAACCCGGCAATTAAAATGAAAATCCAAACTTGCGCATCCAAAGGTCTTAAAAACACTTCGAAACTAGACTTGTGCTTTGGGTGTCGAAATATGAACGCAGTCCTTAAAACAAAAAAAAATCAACAGGATCCGTGACGAAATAAATTTAACAGTTACAGAAAACGCCATGTCATTCTGCCATAATCAACGACGTCGAAGCGTTCTTTCAATTGGAATATTGGGGATCCTCCAATATCAGCAATGCCCTTCTCGAAGCTTCCGATTAGGCCGTCGAAACTTCCGTTGGGAAACATGAAACCCCAATTGTTGATGGTATCTATTTTGATTCTGCATGTATGGAAAACAATAGAAAGTATTAAAATTTCTTTAAAAAACAGTCGGTCTACGTTGAAAAATTTAAAACTTAGAGCGTTTTTAAACAAAACGTTGTTGTTTTGTTTTTCGTTTTTTTGCGAATAACTTTTGAACGAGTTAAGATATTTACGATCCGATTTCGGATTTAGATCCAATAAATTGATGCCAGTTTAATTGAAATATAAAAATTGGGAAAAATTTGCAAATTTTGGATTTAACTTACGTGAAGTTGTAATATTCAGCAACATAAAACATAAAAAGTGAATTGACGCGATTGAAACCATTGATCTCCAAGTGATTATCGCTTCTTATATGATCCGCCATCGTCGGTTCCTCAAATTTCGTGGGCAACTAAAAAATGCAAGCAGTTCGTATCATACAACCCCAATTTTTATTTGCATATCAACTCACTACAGTGAACATTTTAAACTCGACCCCGGTCATGTTCCTCCGCTCTTGGTACAGACTGAAGCGCCTTTTTCGCAGCTCGAATCCCTTTTTTCTGTCATACATGCCATAGTAGGTCACGTTTAGACCCGTGCCATCTTGTGATGACTGCTTGTACACATCGTACAAAATCCTTGATGTTCCTTGCGCTATTGCCAATTTCAAATCCGAGTTTATGTTTAGCCAAAGGTTGGAAATTCGCTCGATGATGGAATGAGATGATGCCAAGAGGAGAAAGTGGTGTCTGTAGTCAAAAATTTTTAAAACATTGCACTGAAATAAGATAAAAAATTAGTTTAAAGCATTATTTGTAGCATTTTTAAAGCATTTTTGAAGCATTTATTGATGATTTTTTGGTGAAAATTTGAAGCATTTTCTGTAGAATATTTAAACCATTTTTAAAGCGATTTTTTTAATTTTATAAGATTTGTTGTTAAAATTTTAAAGCACTTTTGAAGCATTTTTATGATTTTTCAAAGCTATTAATATAGAGTTTTTAAAGCATTTTTTGTAGACTTCTCAAAGCATTTTTTAAAAGCATTCTTCTAGAATTTTTTAAGCACTTTTGAAGCATTTTTTGTAGCTTTTTTGGTAAAAAGTTAAAGTATATTTTGTTTAATTGGTAAAGTTTTTTTTAGCTAATCTTAAATCATGCTTTATAAAGTTTAAAAGCATTTTTGTAAATTTTTCAAGGCACAGTTTGTAGAATTTTTAAAGCACTTTCTACGCATATTTTTGGAGCTTTTCTTAAGATTATTAAAAAAAAAATATAAATAATATTTTAAAGACTTTTTAAAACATTTTTTACTTCACTTTTAAAGCATTTTTTTGTAAAATTTTAAATTTATAATTGCTTACTTCTTCCAAAAACTCATCCAACTTGGGACAATCCGCATCCACGACGACAGCGACGTGAACGTCCTCCCAAGGAAACATGGCATAAGTTAAATTCTTATCAATACTTTTCAGGCTGATCGGAATGTTAAGTTGCGTCAACGATTTCAAAGATGACTTTTGCCCTATTAAAGAAACTATTAGAAAATTCAATAAAAAAACAACTTGTGTAGGAAGCGATGGGAAAGTTACGTTGCAATTAAATTATCGTTCGAAATCGATTCGATTTTATTATAACTTTATTAGTTTTAATTAAAATTCCCTAAGCATTTTAAGCTTTACGTTAGGCAACTGAATGTACACGTGTGTTGTTTAAGTGGTTGCAGATATTTAATTAATATTCGTTTCCTTCAAGGTTGGTAGACCTACATCCCACATATTTGTATTTATTGTGTATTTTTACATGTTGTACTACAATTTTGTAAAAAATTTAATTTTCTATTGACTAGTTTTTGTTACTGTTTATAATTAAAATGGTGAAAATAAGTTTCAAAGTCTTTCATTTAATCCTCGAAAATGATTCAGTGTTACCTTGTGAAAAATAAAATATACTTTTATAGTTTTGTAGAAAATTTAATTGTCCATCAAGTGGTTTTTGTTTCGGAAACAATTTTAGAAAATTAACGCGCAAATTTAAATTTAAATAGCGAAAATAAATTACGCCCCGAAAATTGTTTCGCTTATTACTGCACTTCAATAATTGTGTAAATGGTGTAAATATAAATATGTAGGTCTACCAACCTTGCGGTTTTTTATTCTGTATAAATCTGCTTTTTATTGTGAATTTTTTGTTTTAAATTTTTAGATATTTTGTGGATTTAAGTTAGGCAACCAAACATACATTTATTCCGATCTTTTATATTTTACTGGTTTTTATTGCATGTTTTCACATATTGTATACTGAAAAACACGCTGATTACGACATCACAACCCGTGTTTTAATTATGGCTATTGTTTTTCTGGTAAATTGTTGTTTTTAAGTCAAAAAATTTGTAAAAGCCATGATTTCTGTACGTGCACGTAACAGCCGATTCTGAGCTAAATGTAGGTCCATAAAAAATTATCTAAAAATCATTTTGTAAGGGTATAAATTTTCTATGGCCTCCCACAACGCAATTTAAAATTTATTTTTTGCTAGAAAGTTTTATTAAAAGTTGTAATATTTTCAAATTTCTTTATTTGTGCCCGGCGCATTCACCAAAATTTGAGACGATTTATTCCATTTTAAAAACCCACGTGACTGTTAATTTTAGGTTTAATATAGGTGAAAAAAATATTCTGTGAAGGCAATTTTGTAGCCAAATTATTTGTCTACTGCCACATGTATTAAACTTTAAATTCTCTTTACTTGTTTAAAAGTTGCAGCGCTAAACAGAATTAGTTTTCCCTCTGCGACGAGCCGGGATTTTGTTTTTAAAACTTGAACTTCTCACCAGTTACTGATGTTGCGTATTCATTCAGTCTGTCTTCTTATTTTATGTAGAACCAAAATTACAAACCTTTTTTGGGTCCACACGTAAACACATTAGCGTGTTTGATTGATTTTTCTCGAAAATAATCTTTTATGAAGTCATTGTCCAAAATTGAGTGCACCAACTTTATACCAACCAAAACCACAACAATTTTCGTCCACATTTTTTCAACCTTTGTTTTCAAAGTATAAAATTCTCGCATTTATATACAACTGTGGGGGGCATAAATAATTTTTATTAAAATATGCAAATTCGCAAATTACTTTATAAAAAATTTAAACAACAATTTTATGCAAATAATTTGCAAATTTTTATTTATTTATCTTATTATTTAGTAACAATTACAATTATTGCGCAGCAGTATTTTAAATATCAATCTTAGGATGCTTAGAGCTGAATATTTTTGGTTGGTTATGTTGGGTAAGGTTAGGTGAGAGGTCAGAGTTCGGAGTTTGATTCTAAATGTCAGGGCTAAATGTGACATTTTAAAAACGGGAGTAGAACGAAGTTTTTAAAATGTAATTGGTATTGGGAATTAACTTTACCTAGTGGTGGCGCTGCGATCAATCTATCAATAGACATTTTAGTCGGTAACATTCAGTAATATTTACAGGTTAGAAGCAAATGTAAGGAGAATTTTTGTGTGTTTTCACACAAAACAGAAAATATTTAAAATTTAACAATTAAAACACTTATTTGTCATAAGAGTTCTATATAAATACAATGAATGTCAACCGACTCGAGTTAGTTTACGATCTACCGCTAGACGGCGTCTCTTTTAAAGTTAATTCCCAATGCTCATTTATCATTTACCGCCATCTTTCATTAAGGGTGCACACTGTCTAATGGCGTTATTTTGTGCATTAGCGTTTATTTGGTTGCATAAATATGTATTTTATAACACAAGTGCAATTGGCGTTGCCTACAGTATTTATTATTTATTTAAAATTTTCATTGATTAATTAACGAAAGGCACTACGGGGCTTTGATTTTTTCCCCAATTTGCCCGCAGGCAAATTTCCAAGGCCAAAACTGTGATGCTCAACAGCATGCCCATGAACAAAATGACAAGGGCGGGATAAAATTCGTCGATACCGACCGGATTGGTTTCCGTTTCAGTTCCAACGCATGCCGGTTTTCTTGCATGGAAATGCTTCACTTGCCGATTCAAAACTCCGCGTTCGGCAGCTTTCTGTAAACTAATACATGTTATTACATCAAATTATCAATGCGCCAAAAATCCGCTTCAAATAACAAGTATGCAATCAAAATCTCGATGCTTAGAAATTGTTTTACAACGAATTTTCAATGCATCAAATTGCTTGTAGCAACTAAACGACACATTGGATAATTTTAAGATTTTAGTATGTTTATTAAGAGATACATTTTCTATTGGACGTTGAAAGTTTCAAAAATAACTAAGTCTAATAAAATTCTTATAAATTTGTCTCTAGTAATGATTTGGATGTAAAAAAAATGTTTTTGAAATGCATACATTGAAAATTGGTTGCCTAAAAATTTCTTTGCTAAGAAAATATCTTGTTAAGAATTTGTATGCCTAGAAATTTCTTTGCATCGAAATTTTTTTGCTTAGAAATGTCTACGCTTAAAAACTTCACTGTGTACTAATTTTTCAACTTGGAAATTTCTTCTCTTGGAAAATTTTTATTTCAAAAGTTCTTTACTTCGAAATGTCTTCGTTATGAATATTTTTCATATTTTTTCTAACTAATTTTCAGTTTAAAGAATTGTATGACTCACACATAATTAATCATATCTCTATTTGACGACTTTTTTGGGAATGTGGCGTGCATGCCCTTGGCATCAAATAAAGGAATTTCCTCCAAATCACAAATCGCCTTTTCGCTGAAAGTTTTTTCAATGATTGGATACGCGGTGGCCAACTCGACGTGGAAAGCGAAACCTCCCCTGTCCACTAATGGCAAACCTATGTCATTGGAGATGAAAAACGGTGATCCTTCTTTATAAGGCTTCTCCTGCAACCTGCTGAGCTCCTTATTTTTCAAAATATCCTACCACGAAATAATATAATCAATCAATATTTGTTTAAATCGTTTGAAACCGCAGGGATACCTTGAAATAAATCCTGTTATACATAATATCTTCGCAAGCAATCTTCAAATCACTCCGGGCCAATTGTTGCACGGTTCTTAAAGTTCTAGGAGGTTGCATCAACAAAAACGAAACGATGCTGCCCGAATAAAATTGATATAGTAAGACGGCGAAGACGAAAACATATATGGTCACTATGCGTCCAGAAATAAATAGCGGCAAACTTGAAGAACCTGCAAGGAACAATTTTTTTAAATCTTATTCGAAAAACACCGTTTAAATTTTTTTTTGGAATCGTATATGGTTATCGTAGGGATCTTTAAAGTGTTGGTGTTTACATGTCCAAAATTTGTGTTCACATGTACAACATTGGTGTTCACATGTCCAACATTGGTGTTTACATCTCCAACGTTGGTTCGAATCTCTAACATTGGTGTATTTATGCATTTACCTTGTTGACACAAAGCGCCAATTAAGAACAACACCAATGAACTCCAACTAGCTTCAACGCCCAATTGTCCATCCTCATTCATCATCATTTCAAAATTTAAAGCGAATTTCAATATAACAGCAATAATTAGTCCGGAAACCATGACGAAGAGCCACACTTGTGCGCTCAAAGGTCTTAAGAATACATCGAATGAATCTGTGTGTTTGGGATGGCGAAAAACAAACGCCGACCTTTAAAATGATAATTATTTATTTGCAAAAGGTTGCAGGAAAGCTCCTTACAGCATTCGCCATGTCATTCGGCCGTAATCAACGGCAACAAAGCGTTCTTTGGTTTGGAAAATTGGCGAACCACCAAAATCACTTGTGCCGTCCTCAAAGGTTCCTACAATTCCATCAAAGCTTCCATTAGGTTGGGGGTATCCCCAAGAATTTGTAGCTTCCATTTTTAACCTAAAATATTTGCAAAAAAGAATGCAACAAATTTAATTTAAATTTGAATTCATCGCTTAAGGTGAAATTACTTTACAAACTTCTAACCTACAAATGATAATAGTGTTTACCAGAATAGAGAAGAGGTCTGAAATGGTTTCGTTATCTACTCAAAATGGGACGATGGATGGCCAAAAAATTTTACCAATAAATACTGTTTTTAAAGTTCTAGAAATTTAAAAGATAAGGGAAAGGCGCAGTAGATCGTATAAGGAAATAAGGAGGAAGGCGATAGAAGGCAGAGACTTAAAAGAAGAAGGTAACGAAGATGGAATAAGCTGACTTGCGAATATATAAATGTTGATTAAGGGTAGAAATGATACAAAAGAAATAATATGATTAGCCACCCACTTCAAATGATATGTGGTCAAAACAAATTTACTATTGAAAACCACTAGTAGAAGAAGAATAGGAAGACTTCGTATATCGTGTATGAAAAAAATATAAAAGGCAATGGGGTGATGTGGCGCCACCTATATTGCGTAACTGTGCATGTGTGGCGTTAGACTGCTCTGCGCGACAGGCGGATGCATATAGAGTTGCCTACCTTGCGGAGGCATAATCAAGATAATTCATAAAATATAGCGTCTGATTTCACATCTAGTTTCCTTTACTTACTGACGTCAATGTCCCACTCTATCTCCCACAATTACCCACTGTCTTACTACCGCCAACACCACGTTTTTTCTTCGACCACCCTCTTATGTTTAAATAGCGGAGCGGGTGAACCATTCAGTCTCTTGGAAACTTTATCCTGACCTCCTACTTACCTCACCCCCCTTCCAGTCTGAAAGTCGCAGAGACCGTCCTCGGCCCCCAACATTCTCGACTTGTTAGTTAACACCCTCTCCCGTCCGTCTAGACCCCGTAATCATGTATGAAAAAAAAATGGGGAAGGCGATGAAAGATGAAAGTAACCAATAGGCTTGTATTTTTAACCTATAAATGTTGACAAGATGTGAAAAAGGAAGAATAAGATTTACTTCCAATGGAAGACGATGGTCGTAACAAATTTGCCAATCGTCACTATCCACTAGCGTATGTGCGAGTGTGTATGTATATAAAATATAAAGGCCTAGGGAAAAAAAGAAATGGGAAAAACCAAGAAGCCGCTATCGTCTCAAAGTGGGCTATGGATAAAGAGGGTTTTCGAAAAGAATGGAAAGATGTAAAGAAACGGATGAAAAACTTACGTAAAATTATAGTAATCCCCACAATACACCATAAACAAAGAATTAATACGATTAAAACTATTAATTTCAACATGAACATCACTTCTGATATAATCACCAACCGTTCCTTCATAAGGAAACGGAAGCTGCAAAAATAATTATTCAGACGATCATAATTCTCCACTCTTCCACTTCTATACCAACCACTGTAAAAGTTTTGAACTCAATTCCTGTGAAATTGTTGCGTTCCTCATATAGTGGTCTCTTTGGTCTGAAGAAAAACCCGTTTTTCCTTTCATACATCCCAAAATATGTCACATTTAAACACGAACCATACTTCGACGAAGCTTTATAAACATCGTAAATTATCCGCGATGTACCTTGGGCTATTCCCAATTTAAAATCGGAGTTTATGTTTAACCAAAGATCCGTAATTTGATCCACGATCGCATGAGAAGAAGCCATGAGCAGGAAATGATGAGTGTAATCAAAAATTTTTAAAGAGTTGCACTGGAAT
>JARJDX010047395.1:0-12629 GCA_030264735.1 Gymnusa sp. GC000175 | reverse complement strand
TTAAATCGGTATGCTACGTATCTAATAGAGTTATAATGATCAAATTAAACTCAAAATCCAATACAAATATCATTCAAGTATACGCCCCTACCAAGTAAAGTAAGGAAGAAGATTTAGAAAAGTTCTTTGCAGACATTAAAAGGCTAACTAAAGAATAAAACACCAATATAGTAATTGGAGATCTCAATGCTGAAGTTGGCATAGGAAAAGAAGACAAAGACGACGGTAGTTTTGGTCTAGAAGAAACCGGTTCGTAAGATTCTGTGAAAAGAATAACTTCTATTTAACAAATATGTTCTATAAATTTCCGAAAAGACGACTATATACTGGAAATTATAATTAATTGGTCGCGAAGTTGACACTTAGACCCACGCCCTATCTAGAAATTAATTAGCAAATCGTGACAAATACAAATACTCTGAAAAACAAATTTGTAATATCAAAATATCAGATGAGTATAGAAGATTTCTGGCATCACAAAAAAGACAAATAGGTAGTTTGAAGAAAAATACCTGGCAGTGGACGAATTGTACGGACAATGCAATGCGTTGCATTTAATCTGCAGAAGAAAGTTAAAGAGATGGCTAATATAGATAACAAAATAACGAGCAATCTTGTCGACAAGAAAGGAAAGCTTATTATAGACGAGTCGGACAAGCTTAAATTATGAAAAAAGTACGTCGAAGATTTATTTTAGACAAAAGTGACGAGATAGGATTACAAAGTAGTATAACAGGCCCTGCGATAACATCTGCAGAAATAGATAAGTCTATAGGATCAGCGACTACCAAAAAAGCAAACAAAATCTGTACAAAAATACCTAATCTCCTTGATTATAAAGGCAAACAATCACTTCTAAAATAAAATATATAAGACAGGCGACATACCATCGGACTGACTGAAATTAAGTTTTATAAAGATTCCCAAAGAAATAAACGCAAAAGAATGCAGCGAATGATAACTTTAATGTGCCATATCTTGGAAATCTTTTTAGAATCTACAAGAATTTAAACGAATTGATTAGTGATACTCAATTTAGATTAAGTAACAATCTAGAAACTAGAGAAGCACTCTTTAGCATACAGGTCTTAGTGCAAAGATGTAGAAATACTGGACTGCCAGTTTGTATCTCGAGAAAGCCTTTGGTAAGGTGAGACATGATAAGATGATCAACATTCTGCACAAACTAGGAATGGATGACAAACAGGTATGTTTCATAACAAATCTGAACTGCCACTAACAAGCAAATATTAAAATTGGTCAAAAAATCTCAGAAACGGCCAAAATAAACCAAAGAGTGAGACTGGGGTGTAATTTATCACCCCAACTATTTAATTTATACCCCGAACACATCTTTTAGGAGGCCTTAGAGGAGATTGGTGCGGGAAACAAAATTAATTATTGTATATATGCGGATGAAAATACTAATGGTCAGCAACCGAGAAGAATTACAACAGCCAATTGACAACGTTGTAAAAACGCAATTTATATGGCCTTAAGCCTAATGCAAAAAAAGCAAGTTGGGAATAAAAAAGTTTTAAACCGCATGGGTAAAGAGATTGAAACTACTTAAACCATAAAAGTACAAAATTTCAATACTTTGCTCACGTTATGCGACATCCAGAACAAATCAACGCATTGCACCTAATAATATATGGTAAAATAACCAGAAGAAGAGCTTTAGGACGCAAAACAACTTCGTAGAAACTAAGGGACTGGTTCCATAAGTCAATGATATTCCTTTTGCAAGCAACAAGCAATAAAATAATAATAGCCAATATGCTAGCTAATCTTAACGGGAAAGGTACAAGAAGAAAAAGAAGAAAAAGGAAAAATGGTATTCATTGAATAAATCTAAATTTCTACTTTTGACACTTTTAATAACGCATGATCCTGAGGGATCTCCAGAATCAGCAACAAATTTGGGTTAACTTCCACTTTCTATGGTTTTTGTGTTTCGAAATATTACAAAGGAATTACATACGTTCCATAAGTCAACGACATTCCTGTTTCCAGCAACAAGCAATAATAATAATAGCCAATATGCTAGCTAATCTTAACGGGCAGGGTACAAGAAGAAGAAGAAGAAGAAGAAGAAAAAGAAAAAATGGTATTCATTGTATAAATCTAAATTTCTACTTTTGACACTTTTAATAACGCATGATACTGAAGAATCTCCAGAATCAGCAACATATTTGGGTTAACTTTCACTTTCTATGGTTTTTGTGTTTCTAAATATTACAGAGGAATTACATAAGTTCCATAAGTCAACGACATTTCTGTTTCCAGCAGCAAGTAATAAAATAATAATAGCCAATATGCTAGCTAATATTAATGAACAGGGTACAAAAAGAAGAAGAAAAAAAAAGTGGAAAGATATTTATTGCATAAATATAAATTTCAATTTTTTACACTTTTAATAACGCATGCTCCTGAAGGATCTCCGGAATCAGAAACATATTTGGGTTAACTTCCGCTTTTTATGGTTTTTGTGTTTCGAGATATTACAGAGAAATTAAATATTGTTTTAATTTTTGACATATGTGTTTCAATAAAGTTCCATTTAACTTGATTGATTTTATAATGACAATCCAGTTTTTCTACTTGTTTAGTTAATTTATATGAGAGACAAGCAATCGTTTGTTTTTATTCAGTTAAATAAGGCATGTCGTATTATATTAATGGCGTTTGCAATTGCACCTGACATAAAACGAAATGACAATATTGTAAACACGTCTGTATAAGCTCCTCATTAGCATTTCTTTGATTATCCTTGATGGGCCGGCGATAAAACGAAAACCTCACCGACGACGGTACTTCTGCGTGAATTATACAATTCTCTGCTTTAATTATTTTGCCCATTAATTATATTGTTTTTCTATCAAAATATTGATTAGTTACTTTACCTATCTAAGGGCATTAAAATCGAACTCTTTACAGTTTTAATATGTTCTTCACATACTTATTGCTGCACTATTAGACGGCTTTAAACATTTATGACGTTAGTATAACTCTCTATAAATCGATTTTAATTAATAATTAAAAACCCGTCGTTTCATAATATTTCTTTTGAAGAACCACATGCAACTTGTACGATTTGCATTATTAAATTAATTGCATTTTTTGTGTATAAATATTGATTTTCGTATGTTTCGACTTTGTAAGTTGTTAACTTTGTAATGGGTTAATTTGAAAATGTTTATTATGGATTTTGTTTAGGTAAATAATTTTAAATAGGAGCAAAAAAAACAGCACTTTAAGAATGATTATACGATATCTAAACGTTATACTGTGGAATAAGCAAATAAGAAAAAAAAAGATATGAACATAATCATGATAACATGAACCTAGTATAAACTAGCAGAAACATAGAGGCTGAAAGAGAACATAAACGAAAAACGGAAGCCACTAAAATTAATGCCGTAAGGAGAGCAAATAGACTGTATAGATGGTTGCATAAGACATAATTGTGGAAGAAGAAAAGGAAACAACTCATATGGTTTAGGCACGAGCAGAGAATGATTACGACGTACCGGAGAAACGAAGGGGAAGTGGTAGAAAACTAAAATCTTAAACAAACAAAAATTTAAGAAAGCATAAGAAAAAAACAACTTACTATTGAGTATTGCGACAACAGAAGGTGGTAGTTAAGTATCGTTAAATGTCGTAAAACGTTATAAACTGATTATATAGATAAGAATGCACCAAATGAATGACAAAAATAAAAAATACAATACAACAAGAGATTTACGAAAAACTTACTTTTCAATTCGACCAAATCGAGTCTACGAACATTCGAAAAACATAAGAAATGTACCCGAAATATCTGTCACAGAAATAGAATTAGCTCTTAAACAACTTTAAACTGAAAGAGCACCGGGAGAAGACAAGATTAGAATTAAAATACTGAGACTTGAGAAAGACTTTAAACTTTCTAAACTTTTCTAAATAAATCTCAATAATTCAGCAAGATTCCCCAGTAATTACAGAATGCAAAAGAAGTCAACTTTTATAAGAAAAGAGACCAAAATAAAACTGAGAATTATAGATCAATAATTCTTCTAGCACACCTCTACAAACTCCTCAACAAGTAGGCTTATACCAAAACTTTTGACTTGTGGAAGAACAAGGGGACTTTGGGAAAGCATAAAGTACTGTTGATCATCTAGAAACTTTAATTGATAAGTGCACCATGCGTTTGTCGATTATAGAATCTATTCGTTGGATCTAAAGCACCAGAATTGACTCATGAAACATAGATATCCTAAAATTTGTCTACAAAAACACCACTTTTCAAGTAAAAGATAATATAACACGGTCACAGAAGAAGCGTCAAATAAGAAGGCACTCTCTCTCCTAAGCTCTTTGCCTTGACAATAAAAGATCTGTTCAAAACACATTTAAGAGAATATAAATGGTAAAACCACTAGCAATTTAGACGAACGCGAAAGTTATAGAACTGCAAAAGATATCTTTGGAAATTGGATTATAACTAAACATCAAGAAAACCAAGTTTATGAGCATAAATGAGGAAAACTTTTCTATTTAGGTCATGCGATAAAATTTGGCAATAACAACAAATTGACGGAGATATTCCAAGTATTTAGTATGACCTGGGAGGTATATAAAAAACTATGCTACATCCTTAAAAGCTCGAACGTCTTTAAACCGAAAAGTACATAACATACTACCAAGTTTATGAGCATAAATTAGAAAAACTTTTTTCCTATTAGAGGTCAAACCATCAAAAAAGTACACAAATACGTCTGTTTAGGTCATGCGATAAAATTTGGCAATAAAAACAAATCGGCGGAAATTTTCCGAAGAATTTAGTATGACCTGGGAGGTATTTAAAAAACTATGCTACATCCTCAAAAGCTCGAACATATTTAAAACGAAAAGTACACAACATACTTCAAGTTATGTCCTACGACCTAGAGACTGATGCAGAATGCAGACGGGGCCCAGTTAAGGTGGGCAGGTCACGTAGCTAGTCATCAGAACAACAGATGGTCCAAAATACTGATCCACTGAAGGCCACGCAAACCCAAATGAGGCGTGGGACACCCGGAAAAGAAATGGTTAGACCGGCAGGCAAGAAGATACTAGCACCAAAACGTCCAAAACAAGAAGTTGTAGAAAATTTAAGGAAAGCCCTACGTCCAGGAGTGGATTTTCCATTGTTGATTTACATTTTCCGGGCATTTATTTTGTTTCCTTGCCTTCAGACCATTTTCCATTATTACTGCTGTTATTTTCTGTTTATTATCTTTTACTTGGCAAAAGTCTTTCTATTGGTGTGGGTAATGTGTGGAGATTTAAATTTTATATTGTAAAGATTAAGGTCTGTGAATAGGAAGTGCAGGTTTAAGAGTAATAAATGGCTGAACATTTTATAGTTTGCAAGGGTGTAATATAAATGATTTGTATGTGCGGTAATTTTTCATCAATCATATTTTATACTTTCTCTGCGAGGTCGTAGCTCAGCTGTGCGAGAGGTGTGAGATATAGCCGATACATGATGATAAATAAATCAGCTTCAGGAGATTTTTTACTTGATGAATAATGAATCGGTAGTCTGGAGTCAGGGAACAACAAGTTAATTTGCCTTTGACAGAGACAACATATATTGTGTTTGCGTGCTCAAATAAATAACATATGTAAGTAGATGTATTCTGAATTAATGCAGTGTAAGACAAGCAGTGCGTGGTCTCATTAAAACTGGAAGCTGCGCGTTCAAAACTCGCCTCCCGCTTTAAATAACTTCATTTCACCACACGATTTATGTATCAAACAGCACCCGCAACCATTGTAATTATATTGTTACTTTCCTATATGTACTCTCTATATAGCAGCTTAAAAATATCCTGTCGAGATACCATTAAATAAAATGGAGATAAATATAAATAACCGTCGTTTTACTTATCGCTAAAACTACTTTGAAGCCAAGCTTCTTCTTCTTTCTTGGAGAAAAGTGTTCACCACCGCTAATAATTTTACGATATTTTCAACCCACACACACACTCATTACATATTAATTGCTCAATATTTACATCCCAACAACATTAATGTCTTTCACACGCAATTTTTAAATAAAACTTTCCTTGCAAAATTTATAAGATGTTTCTTTTCGTACTTTACATAATTTTCTAGCAAATGACTCTTCAAACGTTTTTGTCGCGATAAAAACGTCACCTGCCTTTACTTAATATTCACTAAAGATCAAGTTGAGATTTTTTTCTCATGTTAAACCACTCTTAAGCATAATTTTATGTAATCAAATTGCTATTTTAATATTTTATACTTAACTTGACCCTTTTTTAAATACCACTTTTTAATCAAATTAAATTTTGATTTATATTAAAATCTTTAGAGGTAAGAATTTATGCTCATGTCAGAATGTTAGTTTAAAGACATACGAAAAGATAAGGCATCAATAGTTGCAATTATTAATATGATTATTACGAAAAGATCTAGATAAGAAGATGCAAATCAAAATGCAATATGAAATGGTGCACAATGACTAGTTTTGTATAGAAAATAGGGTAACAAACAACTGGTAATTGTCCTGCCCACTGATTGGTATTTCGGTTAGCTGATCTGGCACTACCAAAAGGATGGCGGCTTCCTAACGGTGTTGTACGCGGTAACGCTAAGAGCGTCCCAAATGTTAGTTAGTTTTGCAACCTGATCCTCACTGACCTAGCGTTGGCCATATTTCGAATGGTTTTAATTTATTAGTGCTGCTCTTATTTAATGTCCATTCCTTCATCCCGTAGGCGTAGAGCAGTATGGAGAAAACATAGAATCTAACTAGTCGCATTTATCTTTATTCCTATGTCTTCCTCTTCCAACGTTTTTTTATGATTTCTTTAGAATAGATGTTAAACAGTAACGGTGACAGTACACATCCTTGCCTGACTCCTCTTTTTATTTGGATTTTGACCTAATTTATGTCAATTATGTCGATGTGGTTGTCGAAGCTTTAAGCTTTAGTTTTAGACTTAGGCTTAATTTATTAATTGTATGCATGTAGCATGTGGTATTTACAATATTTTTTTGTCCTTGTTTGTTAAGTTCTACCACCTTTTTTACTCATCTGTTGATGGAAACAACCTGCAGAAAATAGCTTTACTTGAGTCTTGACTAAGTGAAAGGACGATTCGGTAAGAGAGCACGTATGACAATGTCTACAAGAAAATATGCTGGTATTAACGAGAACTGGAAACACTGATGTACTAGGGGGACAAAAAGCAATAAAAGAAGCAGTAACCTATTCCAGTGAAAAACATCTAAAACAGAACTCAAGAATACGAAAAACAACCTGCAGAAAGATGCTTGACTTGACTTTTGACTAAGTGAATGCACGATTCTGTAAAAGAGCAAGTACGATAATATCTAGATGAGACAGGAAGCAATTAAAGAAGCAATAACCTATTCTAGTAAAAAACATCTAAAACAGAGTTTAAGAATACGGAAAACAACCTGCATAAAGAAACTTGACTTGACTCTTGACTAAGTGAAAGGACGATTCTGTAAAAGAGCAAGAACAACAATGTCTACAAGAAAATGCTGGTGTTAACGAGAACTGAAAACACTAATGTACAAGCAAGTCGGAAAGCAATAAAAGAAGCAATAACCTATTCTATAAAAAAACTTTTAAAACAGAACTCAAGAATTCGGAGCAAATCTTGGATAAAGCAGAGAAGGCAATGTAAGAACACAGTAATCAGGTATAGGAGATACAGATAGAGGTAAAGCGCAAAATCAGAGCCGCTAAATACGTCTTCTGGACTAATCAGTATAAGGAGATTAAAGTCTTATAGTGTTAGCAAGCAATATTTATAGGAAGATATAGGAAAGAGCTGAATGCAACAGATAAAGAAAAAGTTTAACGAATAACCAAGGTCAGTTCATAATTGATGTAGTAGATAAACTAAAAACCCAGCAAAATTTCATTAAAGAACTGTTCAACAATGAGAGACCTAAACCATCTAATTTTAATATCACTAAGGATGAAGTAAGAAAAACTATACATCAAATTAAAGACGGTAAAGCAAAAAGCCCAGATAATATCCATGCAGAGATTTTAAAAATGTTAAGAAGATATCATCATCATGACAGCCTTTCTTAAGCTCGTATATGACACAGGCGTTATACCACAAGACTGGTTTCATTGTAGTATCTACGTCCTATTTCAAAAATATATCTGTGATGTTTCTATGATTCTTTATAGATTATCAGAAAGCGTTTGATAAGGTGCAACATCTAAAACATTAAAATATTATTAAAAAAATAGGCGTGGATGAGACATATATTAGAGTAATTAGAAATCAATCCAGTTGGGGTCCGAAAAAGTCGATAAACATGTTACAGAGTACATTAGTATGCACCTTGGTGTGCGGCAAGGCTGAATACTATAGCCAATGCTCTTCAATGGTTATTTTGCCAAAAAATATTTAGGAAGACGCTCCAGGGAATGAAAACTGACTACTTGTCAAGTGGCGAATATTTTAACAATATCAGATACGTTGACGACATAATTATATATGCAGAGCATAGAGGGACTACAGGAACTTATGAACAACGTCGTCGACGTAAGTTAATATTATCGCCCGGCCTTGAATCTCAAGACCAAGTACATGGTCATCAGCAAATACCCAATAACAAATATGTACCTCAAAGCAGAAGGGAAGACAGTACCAAGGGTTTTAAAGTATACTTACCTAGGTACCACAATTAACGACNAGGTATAGACTGTTGCAACTGATTATGAAGTGAAAAGTGTAAAGAAGAGACTCTGGTAGAAGGCGTCTTTGTAACACTAGACAATGGTTTCGGAGTAAAATAGACCTTTTCCGTAAAGCTCTGAACAAAGCGAGAATATCTCTGTTGATCGCCAACATTCGTTAACCGAATAACCGAAGAAGAAGATGTTAATGATAACCAATTTTTACCAATAAAATAATAATGATCCGTTTTACATAATAAATGTGGACGGTACTTTAAAAAAATAAAACAAATTATTTAAATGTATCTTAAAATTTGAATAAAAGTAATAATTTTTAATATTAATTAACAGATTTCTCAGGAAGCATTAAATACAACCATTCTCTTCAGACTTAATTAAATGTAAACCAATTTTTTGAAATATTTTAATTTATTTTTTTATTTTAATTTTTGTAATTTGTTAAATGTCGTTTTGTATTATTTTCTTTCATGTTTTGAAATAAAAGAAGAATTATAGTAATGAATATTAATGATGGTAGTAAGAAGGTGTAGTCGAAATAATCAACATTGTCCGGTAATGGGTGATAGGAGAGTAAAATTGTTGGTATTTGCATACAGAAGTGCATTAATCATCCATCCTTGTTAACAAGTCGCTACATTGCAGGTGGTTGATGCTAATAACAAACTTGCTTGTGTTATCCCATAGCATCTTCCTACTTTATTGCCGGGTATTATGGAGATACAGACAATTTCTGAACGGTCATTTTTATATGAAGCCTTCTCCTATGTAATTAACACTACTGGCAGACGCAAGATCGATATTAACATTATTAATTGTTTGATTACTATGCGTTCTTCTTACGTATGAGTTCCTCGTGTCATTAATTATTTTATAATTATTGCGTACGATTTAATTTGCATATATGCGCACGATTTTTTAATGGGATTTTTTAGGTGATTTGCATTTACCGGCTCCGATGTTCGAGTTGAATTATTCAAGACTTCTTACGTTTTTTTTTAATAAACCCGCGCAAGCTCATATTTTTACTACGATTCCAGCACCTGCTTACAGAAAAATTAATAACTGTTTCGATTGGGGGGTGATAGTGAAGATATTATCATAATGTAAGCGGGAAGTTTGTTTTATCAACTGCTCGCTGCTAGCAGATCAAACAAAAAAATTAATAAATTCAGCGCTCTAGTGTATAATTTTGAATCACTTCTCGAACTAATTTTAAAGTAATTTAATGTGCAAATTGGCACTAATAGCCAATAAAACGAGCATAATTCATGAGCGGATGTACTTTTTGCTACTGCAAATCCTATAAAGTTGAACAAGTTGAAAACTGGCCGCTGGTTGCTTTGCTGCTTCTGCATATTATTTATTGGTGGTGTCGGTGAGTGCAGTCGAGATTGCGATCTCCTGATCTGTTCGGAGGTTGTCCGGTTGTTTTGTTCGAATAATTCGTGATCACGATAAACAGTAGTTCGCGATAAGTCATATGAATAATGCGCTGACTTTTTAACGGCCCATGCACAATACCTTGTTCAGTTCTACTTCTTTAAAATTATGCAATAAACTACATACTACAACACTGGATAACAAAAATCCATAAAAGAATTAACTCCATAACCAATACATAATGTAATTAATTACCATCAAGAAATTTACACTCGTATAAAAGATGGATTGGCCATAAAAAACTATCATGGTATAGAAACATACGAAAATGGACAAATTTAACACCGGAAGAAATTTTTAGAACCGCAGCAGCAGACCGATCCGCATACCAACAGCTAATGAAAATGATAACAGCCATCGTCTGAAAACATATTCGGCACCAGAAGAAGAAGAAGATAAGATCTTTATTGTTTTTTAAAATTTACACAATAAAACAACAAATGTGAAAAGTTTAAAGACAAAAATAAATGTAGACAACTTAAAAAGGAAAATGAGAGTCAACATCAGTCAACAAGATTTGTTATACAAACAAAAATGAAACAGGAGTATGAGTGAACATATTAAATCGGAAACGAAAAAACTGATGGTACAAAAAAGAAACATGACAAAAAGAAAACCGGAATATATGCAAATAAACAAAACTTCAAAGAAAAAAATAACAAATGGCGCAAGAATCTCTAACACGGAGCTGATAAGTAAATATATAGAAAAGAATAAGAATATAAAAATCATAAGAACAGCCACCACCAAAGGACGGGTAAGAGTACATCAACTAAATGATCCCAACGGTAAAACAAAAAAATGTTTAGTATTTTATATTCCCAAGTAAACCCGGAACCTCTGACTGCAACATAGAGGCTAATATTGTAAATGTATGATCTAAAAAAATTCCTGCTATCAGTAAAGAAGGGTTCTATGACAAAATGTCGCCGGACATAATGTCGTGGATAAAATGGTGCAGACAAAATGTCATCAGATAATGGATAATGTTTTGTGAAAAAAATATCTGCATAGATGATAGAAGATAGTCAAATGGTCATAGAAAAAAGTAAAAAATTTGGCAAAAGAAAAAATAAGTAGATAGGAGTATAAACAAAAACCTGAAAGCAAATAAGGAATCTTTCTCTAGAATGCAAGTTCTGTTCCAGAGATTTTATGATATAGATTGCAAAAAAGGAATGGTTTAATGCCAAGAAATTAAAGACGTATCGCAAATACGATAGTTTTAACCGGAATAAGAAGGTAAAAGTGTCTCCAGAAATGTACAGTCTTAAAATGTCAGGAAGCCCAATGGGAAATAAAAAAAATATAATTATAGACAAACAACAAGCAGTAAGTGTCTGGCAAAATACATCAAAACGCTTTTTAAAGATGAAAGGAACAGTTTAACAAAGGAATCTTTAAGCCATTGATGAATGGAAATGACGGTAGGTTTTTGTTTAGGGACTCTACTGGTTATGCCCTGCACAGTGCCACTTCAACAACTTTGGCACCTCCGAATAAATTTAAGAGATGATGCAAATTGGAGTAATTACGGGATATTTTTATCAGGGGAGAGGCAAGGAGGACTGCATACAGACTGAGTGTAAACAAAACCTGGAAACCCACTGGAAGGGGTCACACCAAGATAGAACAGGTAATTTCCAAGGTACGAGATAAGTCTCTCCCTGGGAAACATAACCACAGCGTACCAAGCAGAGCTATATGCAATTAACAGTTGCATTTTAGAAAACTTACAGAGAGGATACAAGAGGCAACATATCCTTATAACCTCTGATATTGAAGCGGCCCTTAAATACGTGGAACCCACAGACACAACTTACTCTTAGTCTGGGAATGCCTTTAAAACCTAGTAACCCTTGTGACCACAAACAGAGTATCTGAGGACGCCGGGTCACGGCGGGGCGGAAGGTAACAAAAAAGCTGACAGCCTTGCTAAACAAGGAACTTAAAAGCCATATACTAGACCGGAACTGCTGCCATCTCAACCCTCCAAAAAATACACTGCACAAGTCACAAAACTAAGCAGACTCCAATTAAGCGCTATAATAGAACTAAAAACCGGTCATTTCAAGCTTAGAAAACACCTACACAATTTAAAGCTCTACATGGAGGAGCCGTTATGTAGAATGTGCAATGAGGAGAATAAAACCGCCTCCCACATTATATACGAATGCCCTGCACACTAGAACACTGGAGGAAGGCAAACATGGGATTGGGAAAGCTCCTGGAGCTCACTAAACTGATAGGACTTCTCAAACATCAGTATAATAAGTCAACGGCTGCAGTGCTAGGGCCTCCGAACCCGTTCACAGTTGTCAGCAAAAAACGACGAGGAATTACCAAGTATAAATTTATTCCCCAAATTATTGTATAGTGGCGCTGGTGCTGTAATAACAATTATTATTATTATACTAGCACTGCGAGCCTAGTAGGC
>JARJDX010047390.1:0-15581 GCA_030264735.1 Gymnusa sp. GC000175 | reverse complement strand
TACTTAAAATCATGTAATTTACTTTTTAATACGGAGCGTACACTCCCTTCAAAAGTTAACTTGTCAAAAGAATTGTTTTTATTTATATGTAGTTTTGGCATTTTTTAACACTAATTTTAAATTTTTCGATATTATTCAATAAGTATATTAGATTCTGTAACATAATTCAGTCGTAAACTGAATGAAACCTTAGTTGAATATTTTTTTTATGCGTTTACTTTTGATTTAGACGGTACAGGAGCAACTCCCTTAAACCGATTTTTATTAAAATTAATTAGCATTTTGTTACATTTCAACGATTTTCGTCTAAATTTTGGTTTTTCGATCAAATTTAAAGCAAATTTGATTTAAAAGATTTTAATTCAAATTCAAGAGTGATTTTAGTCTAAATTGCGATGATTTTCTTTAATTTTTGATCAAAATTTAAATATAGATTTGAAGCACAAAGGTTTTTGTTTTATGGTAATATTTGTGAAAATTATTACAATTCAGACGGTTCTAATGTATTGCTGTTTTTATTAGTAAATAATGAATGCTAGTGTGGTATAAATTTTATCCATTTTTGTAAAAAAAATATGATAGAGAGCCCTCAAAATTAAGTTGCGCCTAGTGCCTCTCAAGTGGTAAATCCGACACAAATAGCAAATATAAATAAATCAAGGGGAAATACTAAAAAGAGATAAAATAAGGGTTAATTCCTGCAACCAAACGTGCATGCCTGAATTTATGTTCAAACAGTAGTCAACATCTATAAAGGGAAGTTCATCTCTGAATCATAACAGTTTTGTTGATATTTACACAATATATAAATGCATAAAACAATAACATCGTGTTTAATAAGCAAACTTACTTCATAAATTTAATAAATATGGTGTAGTTATTCAGGTTTATAAGGTTTAAATGCGTGTACAATAAAATCTATTTAAAATAAGGATGGGAGCATCCTATTATAAATATAAAACACTTTTTTAAAAAAAAATTTAAACTTAAATAATCAACTTAAATGTTTTTAAATAAACATTTGTTTAATTTTTTTAATTTGTGTTTTAAATTTTATAATGATAAATATTAAAAAAAAGTGAGGTTACGTTTGTTTGCTTAATCTGCTAAGAAAAATATTTAATAAACGACTAAAATGAATTGGTTTAGTTGTTTTGCTTGCAAGCAAAAAACTATAGACAACATAAAAACTTTAGATTTTAGTCGTACTGCTATTTCTGAAGTACCCCCTGAAGTTTTTAATTTTGAACGCACATTGGAAAACTTATATCTAGATGGAAACAAGGTAAACCAAATTATCAAAAAATTAATCCGCATTATAATTTTTTTGTCAAATTTTAGATCGTGGAGTTACCACGGACTTTATTTCAGTGTGAAGAATTAAAATTTTTAGACATAAGTGATAATGAAATACAATCAATACCTGCCTTAGTTTCTAAACTGATTAATTTGCAAACTTTAAATATGAGTCGAAACTGTTTAAAATACTCAGATATACCTGTCAATATACATAGGTGCCAAAAATTAACTTTTCTTGACTTAAGCTCAAATACTTTGGATAAATTACCTGAAGGTTTAACAAGTCTCGTTAACTTACAAGAATTGTATCTTAACGATACTTACATTGAATTTCTACCTGCCAATTTTGGAAGATTAAATAATTTACGTATTCTTGAATTAAGGGATAATAATTTAACTGCTTTACCTAAATCTTTAAGAAGATTAACAGCACTTGTACGTTTGGATTTAAGCAATAATGACTTTGCTGATATGGCAAGTATTTTTATTTTAAACTTAAATTAATATTAAAAATAAGTTCTGATTAGACTCTACCATTTTTATTATTTGTTGATTGATATTTAATTAATAATAAGTTTATTAAACAGGCATTCGCCCAATTTCAGTATACAAAATAATACAAAATGAGTATATGAACTATGCATAATAAGTACAAGTTTCTTAATGCTAATTAATGGTAATCATGTAATACTAAATCTCTCATGACCCGAACACTTGATGAATATATATAAATTTGATATTCTTTAGTTCACTTTCTTTTCTAATAAATAATTACAAAAAATTTCATACTATAATTTAACTACTTGAAGTATGATTTTTTTTATATCATCTATGAAAATTTACAATCTCTGCAAGTCACAATAATTATTAACATAAAATGGTAGATCCAGTAATTCCCGTATGTAATTTTAACCTATTGGTTTATTATGGTTATTATATCTACATAGATCCCAAATAAACACACTTAATTCTAAAATCTAGTGTATATGTCTGAGGGCTTAAACCTCTTCACGCGTCACACTTCACTATTTTCTCTCTTTAACCACACTGCAATCTTATTTGGGTGGATACCATGACGTGGATCTCTAAAGTTACCCACTAACCAGTACATTTGTCTGAATTTATATCCCAGTTACTATCTCTTGGTAAATATGTGTTTTTTCCAAGTCAATCTTCAAGGTTCCTCTTTTGGTGGTGACCGTTAAAATTTACTGGTCGACAGGTATTCCTCTTCAATGTGAATGTTACATATATTGCCATTTCCTAAGCCGTAGCTCTATTAGCGCTAGATTATTTTGGATTAACTTAGTTGCTGCATCAGCGTTATTATGCTTGGCCAGGATGGCGGTGTCTTCTGCAAAAGTTGCTGTCATCACATTTTTTGTTGTTGGTAGATCGGATGTACTGTTTAAATAAAGTATTGGTCCTAAAACACTTCCTTGCGGTACATTTGATTTTATTGGTTGTAATAAAGTATGTTCATTTTGGAATTTAACCTGCAAGTATCTCTCATATAAGTATGATTTGAGCATACTGTAGAAGTTGTGTGGTAAATAACATTTTAGCTTGTATAATAGTACATCATACCAAACCTTATCAATGCTTTTAATATGTTAAGAAATACTGCTGAGCTATATGATTTTTCTTCTAGAGCTTGATTGATTTTATTTACCACTCTTTGATGTAAAAATAAACTAGATAAAATATGTATTGATAATGTCAAGATGTGATATTAGATACAAATACCTCTATAAAAAAAACAAAAAAGAATATGATCAACTACTTAAAATAAACAGATCAAACAAGTACGAAAGACGACTAAAAAATTCCGATATTAAAACAAAATGTATGTGGACTATCGTGAAAAAAATAACTGGAAGGTGAGGAAATACCAAACAATAATAGCTAATCTACTAAAAAAATATCGAACAAACTAAATTTGAGTATACAATGGCAGCAAACGAACAATCTATGTATTTGAAACCTGTAACTTTCGCGGAAATAAATAATTTTGAGAAAAAAATTTAAAATAAACATAGTAGTGAGATAGGTGACATTCCAAGTAGTATTATTAAACTATCTGTTCGTGCAGTCAATACATTATATACAATTCTTTCAAGTATGGTATTTTCCCAAATCAGTTATAAGTTGCACTAGTGAAACCTTTATACAAGATAGGAGATCCAAATTTGATCGACAATTACAGGCCAATTCAAACTACTACCAAGCATTTCAAAATTATTTCAAATAGCAAATAGTTTCTAGACAGATTGTCATAGTGAGTATCAGCATGGCTACCGACAAGGCAGGTCGACTCAAACAACTATTTATCAATTTACAAAAGAAATACTCGAAAATCTAGAGAGTGGGAACCTTCCTGGATTTATCTAAAGCATACGATTGTCTTGATAGAAACTAAAAATGTATGGAGTAGAAGAAAGGACACACAGATGGCTAAAAACGTACCTTACAAACAGGAAACAAATAGTAAATATCAAAAAAGAAGGTCAAACGCACAAGTCCAAAATAATGATAAATCCAATAGGCATTGTTGAAGGGAGTGTGCTTGGAACTTTACTATTCATAATTTACATAAATGATATAAATTCTGTGATATAAAAACAATGAAAGCATTACATGTTACGCTGATGATACAAACCTCATAATAAGCAGTAAAAACATAAGTAATTTAGTTAATGAAACAAAGGATTTTTTGGGTAGAACATCAATTGGTTCACAAATAATAAACTCATAATAAATAAAAAAAAAACACCGTACTTTTTAGAACTAAGTTAAGTAGAGTACACAGGCCAGAAATCCTGGAAATTGGCAAAGAACAATTGAAATTAAGCAGTACATGTAAATTCCTAGAAATACATATAGATGAATTCCTTGACTATTTTTATGACATAAGAGAAGTCACAAAAAAACTAAGCTCAATCTGTTATGGGGTAAAAATAGTGTCCAAATATATGACTGAAAACGCAGTAAGGATAATATATTTTGCCAACTTTGAATGGAGTGTTCAGATATGGAATAATTTTTTGGGGTAGCAGCAAACAAATCCAAAAGTGTATGTAACTACCAGAAAAATAAACATAAATTATCCCAAGCATCATTTAACACTTACTGAAAAAGGTACTTACTATAGTTGTATTAAGTTCTAGAATAATCTTTCAAACAAAATTAAAACGAAAAATGCCAAAAATCATTTAAAATGGTTAATCTAAATGGAATCATACAACATCATTGTGGAGTATTTATTTTTTACTTAATTGTTATCATAACACTAAGTCATTATCAAAACGAATTTTGACGTCATTTTAATGTTTAGAAGTTAATGTAACAATGTAACAGACAAACTTGAAATAAAGAATATTATTATTATTATGAACAAGTCGATGGTTGTGTAGTTTTGTGGTTTGGGATGAGATGGCTTTCTTCCAAAATCGGTTGAAGTCTTGTCAGGAACATTGCCTCAAATATCTTTGAAATAATGGGTAATAGACTAATGGGTCTACAATATTTTACATCATCCGGCGATTTTCCAGGTTTAACAATTAGAATAATTTTGGCAATCTTTCATTGCGAGTAATGCTGAGTAATGTAGGTTATTCCTTTGGCTAGGTAGTTCGTTTAGTATTCTGGCATTATGAGATCATATCGTGATAATTTTTTTGAATTTAATTTATTAATCGTTGCTTTGATGTCGAATTTTTTTAAAAATTTCCGGAATATCAATTTGGGCTGGAGCTTTCAAAAATTCATAGAAATCCAACAAGCCGCATGGAATTCTACCCCGGCGGCTAAAATTTATACAAATAAAATAGAATGGCCAGAATCTATCAAATGGTAAATTGCTAAAACACATAATCTAAAAAAACTATGGCAGAATACTCGTGCACTTACTTCAAGATAAAAATATATTAAACAAATTTATTAAAGCCCTTAAGAAACTTTTAAAAGAAAATAAGAACAACTTAATATAACATTACTGAATCTTACTCAAGGCAAAGCATCAAACTACCCTCTCTGGAAAGCTATAAGAAAACTAAAGAGGCCTCAAGTATGAATTTAAAAATTTATACATATACACAGGATTTCTACAGCTGTTGCTGTGTCCCTTCTCTCAATCTCTGCCTCCATACATGCTGATCTATCCTGTCTTCATCTTCCAGACCTCTTCTTTCCATTGTTTTGTCTACTTTACCTCTAATCTAATCAATCTTCTTGGTCTACCCCTTTATATTTTCCTGCTGGACTCCACATCAGTCTTTTTTTTTTCAATATTACTTGTGTGTCCTTTTCCACTCCCTTCTTCTTCTTCTTTTCTCCTCATTGGTTATTCTGTTTAATCTTGATACACTATAACTTTGTTTCCAGAATTTTATCTACGCTGTATTAATTTTGCCTTCCTGCAGTTGATCTTTTTTACTCACGCTATCTCGCAGCCCAGGTTTGGCAGCGGATCCCTTCCCTTCCAGTTTTCATTTAGATCAGTCATTTTTCCAAAATCATCTTCAGATTTTGCATCCATATGTAATTATTGCTATTGTTAAAATATTTATTGATAAATTTTGGATAGTCCTCTGGCCTATTTTTTTACATCATGTTTCCAATTTGTTGGTGGCCTTTCTCTTTTTCTGCACACCACTGTTGTCCATTTTTATACTTTTTTGGGGCATCCATTGCTATTTAATTTGTTGTGAAGCCCATATTATATTTATCTTCTGTTTTCGTCCATTTCTAGGATAGTATTTAAATTTTTGATTTATAACTATTATATTTTTTAGTTTTTGTACATTTCATAGACATTAATAATATTTAATTAAAATATTGTTATTTCAGCCAGAAGTAATAGGAAATATGACAAATCTAAAAGAATTATGGATAAATGGAAACTGCATTACTTCCTTGGTTCTTGGAATTGGAAATTTGCAAGAATTACAAGATTTTGATGCTTCAAAAAATGATATTGAATGTGTGCCAAAAGAAATAGGCAGATGTACTAAACTGACCAGTTTAATATTAAGTCACAACCTTATAAAAGACTTTCCTCATATCCTTGGAAATTTGAAAGCTTTACAAACTTTAAAGCTAGATTTTAATTGTTTGGAGGCATTGCCATTTTCCATTGGAGAATTAATACATTTAGAAGAATTGGATGTTCAAAATAATCAACTAACTGCTATTCCTAATTCATTTGGATTTCTACGGAAATTAAATTATTTTATTGCTTCTCACAACTTTTTAACATCACTTCCTTCCGGTAAGTTTAATTTTTGTCATTGTAGCAAAAAATAGATTTGTACTTCTTAACTTTTTAATGTTTCGTTTAATAATTCGATAAATTAAAATAAAATTTCATTCTTCTTGTATTTTCGGCCTTATAGCCTCTTATCTGTTTCCAGTTGTGCTGATGCACCATTCTGTTTCGATCTTCGAACTGTTCTTCTTTTTACTTTATTATTTTATACGAGAGTAAGATAAAGTATTGTTTTTATCTAAACAGAACAATGATATTGAGATTTAACTGAAAGTACACCTTTTAGGGTCACCTGAATCAACCAAAACATAAAAATGTCTGGGTGTGTGGGGTTTGTGGGCAAGGTTTCTCAAAAATTATTAGATATCACAGAACTTCACATGTATCATTTGTACCACACCATTTAACATTGATTTGATCAGGTTTTGGTTGAATTTTGTCTTCCATTACTGTAATCGTGGGTCCGATCAATTCATTGCGAAAAATTCATGGCAGAAAATTCATCGCGGAAATATACAGCACATGATTTGATCAGGTTTTGGTTGAATTTGCTCCAGGGAAACGGGAGGTTTATTTTTTGCATTTCAGACGAAAAACTAGGAAGTTTTTTTTATTTAAGTTTATATAAAGTAATGGAATAGAATAGAATGATATCTCTGGATGGGACTACGAATTTTGATTGTCAACATGAACATCTCAATATTCTCAATGATGATAAACTGGTCCTTGGTAAAGATGATTGCTGTAATACGGTACAACAAATAATCACTAATACAGGCCAAACTAAAGAAATAATAATGGCTGGAGATACATGCATGTATAGGTAAAATTCAAGGAAATGAGATTATTAGGCCTTTCGGAGAAGAACTCGTTAACGATAACGAACATAGACTGTATGTAGAAGGTGAAAATATTACAAATTACTAAAACAATTAAATCACTAAAATGTAATAAAGCTCCAGAGGTGCCAGGTTACTTAAAAATGGATGTATTAAAGGACCCAACTTATTTACATATTTATTTATTTGGGTGTAATAAACAAAAGGCGTAATACCATTACAATCCTTTCCTGTTGAGGTGATAACCAGTGTGCTAGACGAATGGAAAATAACACATTTACCCTATCCATAAAACGGAGATCTTTTAGTCGCCTATATGGACGTATTCTTAGAGACCTACTAATACTCATGAGATTAATCAGAGAAGCAGTGCGAATTCCGCGCTGGAAGATCATGTGCTGATAACACCTTTTGCATTAAACAGGTAATAGACAAACATATAAATACGGGGAAAGAAGTACACAATATCCGAATTAACAAACTATGGCAAGCGATAGAAAAAACCACAATATTATCACCGCTGTTAAATCCCTTTACAAAGATTCCTAGTCAAAAATCAAAGTAGGCCACCAAATATCAAAAGGCTTTAAAGTTACAAAAGGACTTCCATTATGATGTTGCATATCCCCCCTTTTTAAAATTTATGTCGAAAGGGCCTTAAAAATGTGGAAGAGAAAGTGTAAGAGCATGGCATTCCAGCTTGAAAATAACAAAACGCAATATACGTTACAGATTGCCGATGACCAAGTAGTCCTTGGACAATCTAAAGAAAACATAGAATACCTGACATGATTTAAGAAGTGTACAAGGAGTTGAGACTAAGCATTAACATCAACGAAACTAAATATATGTGCATAGAAGGAATTAATGAAGACCTTAAACTAGAAGCAGCAAAAGTTATTAGTAAATGTAAATGTGATGAATACAAATACCTTGGCATGTTATTCTGAAGTGAATAAGAGACAAATAAAACATCTAAAGTAGTCACACAAGGCGCACTAAATGGCATTTTCTGGTCTAAGGTATATCCATGCATATAATTCAATGATAAAAATTACTCTTTTATACCTAGCTGAAATTTGGAACCTGACGGAAGTAGACGAGTAAAAAATAAATGCAGTGGAAATGTATGCATTTCGAAGAGTAGCAAGAATATCACGCTTAGAAAGACGCATTAATGCTAAAGTTCAAGAAATAATACAAGTAGATAAAGAAATAATAATTCTAGAATATATTGTACGTAAACAACTCACCTGGTGCGGACATGTGATCCGTATGAAAGGATAATGAATGCCGAAAATTCTGATGAACTGCACACCATTGAGCCGAAGAGAAAGGGTAAGATCCAGAACAACATGGAGATCGAACCTAACAAAGACAAAAAGCAAGAGAAACCTAAATGATGACCTTAAATTAAAAGGTGAAGAGGAATCGAAAGATGTCGCCGGACGTTTTGAATCGAATTTATGTATATATAAATAAAATAAAATAATTCTTAATATTTGATAAAATTAGATGTTGGATTTTTTTCTTTGACTTAACAACTCTGAGTCGATATTGACTTCTTTTACTTCGCCACCATATTTTATTATTAGCTCTTTAGGTATATCATCTCTTCTAGCTATTTTACTGTTTTCCAGTTTTGGCTTTTGGCTTTTGCGATGTTGTAGATGTAGATGAGCAAACTAAGACCCCAGGCCCCGTGTGATCCTCGGAAGGCTGCACAACATTTTATTTTATTTTTCTCTTTGGAGAAAAATTATATAATTTGTAACTAATAGATGTATTTTTGTATGAAACTATGTAATAATTTAAATTGTTGTAACATTCTGCAGTCAGTCAAGTCTTTATAGATTTTTTTGTGGTCCTGGGGTGAAAAGGTTTGCCCACCAAAGTTCTAATTTATTAGATGAAAATAAAGGTTAACTCGTTCTCTTTGGAATTGTTGGGTTGGTCTTCCTGTGTGAATCACATTGTTTATCCTGTTTCTGAATAATAGATATGTAAGGCTACATTGTCTTACAGAATAATATACATCTCACTTAAACTCCTTTACCTCTATGATTGATCTATTTCATGACATATTTTTAGTATTCTATAGGTGCTTTGTTGCTTCTATACTTAATGTAGGCATGGCACATTTCTAGTGCTAGAACAGTTGGCAAATTACGGCCTGTGGACCTCTTACTACCATCGGAGAATCTTTATGCGGCCTGCGCCAAGTTTGATTTATTTTTTTTTGTGTACTAAAATTATATTATTATATAGGAAATAGATATAAAAATTTTATGTCAAATTTAAATTTTTATCACATCCTGTTTCTCGTTAAGGACTACTCATAAATGTTCATGAGGGCCTCAAGGGAAAAAGTTTTCCCACCCCTGTGCTCATTTCCTCTGAAAACCTTGGTTTTGTAGCGAGTCTTCCATTACTGAAATCGCGGGTCCAAATAATTCATCGCATGAAAAATTCATCCCAATGTAATACCAAAAAAATTCTATGTGGGGATAATTTATTTTTGAGAGAATTGTGGGGTGGTAAATGTGTCGAGTATGGGAATTTTTTTGAAGTAACAACAATTGTATTCCATCGAACTCGAGATCAAATGCAAAATATCCCCGAATGTGATGTAAGATAGACTCGCGATGTACGTCTTGGGTTAAACTAATGCCGGCGGTTTCCATTTAATTAATTACAACGAATCAAAGACTTTAAAATAAAATTAGCATACCTTCTCGCCTACTATTTCAGTCATTAATTAAAAAAAGGGTAACCATTTCAGATTTTAAAGTTGCTCTTATTCCCTTAGGTGGGGTGATGGTAAATGTGTCGAGTTTGATAATTTTGTTCAAGTAACAACAATTGTATTCTATCAAAACGATAGTATATGATTTTTTTACAAAAAACGAATTTTGACAATTGCACCGCCATCCATTAGGAATTAAAAAAAGTCCCCTACATAATTTTTAACGCTAATTTGCAATAAAATATAGGAGTTCCTATTTAAGATATTAATGTTGCCCAACGTTTCAGCCCCTACCCTAGGGCCCGAGGAGAAATTGTTGAAGTCATCAGATGTCACTTTTTGACCCGACCGTTTTAAAATTATCGCTACTGGCGGATTAAAATGGAACACAGTGTATGAATTATTTGTTTTAAAACTGCGTCCTTTTCGTACATTTTTGAAATAAGAATATTGAGATTTATCCAAATGAAATAAAAACAATGGAGTTTGCCATCCAATAGTTAATATTATAAAATTGCTTATCCCGGAAATATAGAAGAGTAAACACCATTTAATTTTCTATACAATAAATTATCCCCAGGTAGAATTTTTTTGGTATTACATTGCGATTAATTTTTCGTGCGATGTTTTTTGCCGCGATGAATTTTCCCTGAGATGAATATTCTCGCGATGAATTTTTCGTAAACCCTGTAATGGTGCTTTCTAATGAAGTGGAATTGTAACAACTAAATGATAAAAAAATCTAATTTAATTAATTATAATATTTTTATTTTTTAGAAATTGGAAGTTGCGTTTCATTAACAATTATAAATTTACACAATAATATGCTAAAAAGACTTCCGGATGAAATAGGACATTTACAAAGTCTAACATCACTGGGTTTGATAGGAAATAAATTGGAATATCTACCAATACCTGTAGCAAATTTACCAAATTTACGAGCATTGTGGCTGACACCAAATCAAAGCCACCCATTAGTAGGAATTAAAACTTTCGTTACAACTCGATTTGATTGAAAATATCTTTTAGATCCCATTACAAACCGAACAATTGGAACATACTGGACAACTTGTTTTGACTTGTTTTCTACTGCCTCAAATTCAAGTAACAAATCAGGACATGTGCAAAGTGTCCCCATCTGAAAATGTATCAATTCCCAAGAGACATATCGCATTTACAGAACCTGGGCTACCTCGTGAACCTCTACCCAGATTGACTAGAGCTCCAACTCCATATCCTAAAGACTTCCAACGTTTCCAACGCTCTCTAAACAACCAGTTAAGAAAAAACCGGGATGGTAATATTCAAAGTATTAATTTAAACTTGGATCCAGGCCAGTCACAAATTAAAGAAGCTAAGGTGACACCCATGAAAAATGATGTGAATGGAGATTATCGTGATGCAGAAATTTATTCTAAAAACTATGGTACTCAAACAGATTTTGTAACATCTCCCGATAATCATGATGGGAGAAATGTTCCCAATTATGAAAATGATTTCTACAGCAACAATTCATATTTAAAAAACAATCCTGTGATTGATTCAAGCATGGACCATTATAGTAATTATAATGATAAAAATAGTTTAGAAGGGTCAGAAGAATCTAAACTAAGTTTGGAATTACAAGACAAATGCATGATGGTGACAGCCAAACAACCACCGCCATATCATATAGCCGCTGCTTACTCAAAAAACGCAAAATATTTTAATAAAATGGAAGATCAAGATTATGCTGATAAAGCTAGTCCAATTGAAAAACCAAAAAAATTTACTAAAGATTTACAAAATATATCACAAAATATAAGTATACCGCAACCTGTAAATTATTCAAAAAATAAAACTGAATTAGATGATATTTTTTTGCAAGAATTGAATAAACGTTTAATTAATGATGATCAATATAGCAGTAATCAGAATTATGAAAAAACCTATGCAGAAAAGAATTTTCATGATAATTTAAATGAGCCGCAAGTTGCTAAAAATATGACTGTTGTTTTAACTCCATGTTGTTACGTTTTGGGTTTCACTGTAACGTATAATGAAAATGTACATAGTAATAATGTTAAATTTGAATTGAAATGATATTGGCTTTATTTTAGGGTGTTTATGTAAGTAAAGTTGATGAAAATGGAAACGCTTTCCAGAAATTGTTTCCAGGAGATAAAATTTTAATGTTGGATAAAATTGATTTAACCAAAATGGAACCATGGCAAGCTTATAAGACTGTTTTAATCCAAGGTCCAGAAACAGAATCATTTTATATAACAAGGTATTAGTATAAATAAGATATATCATTGTATTATCGTTGTATAAATTTTGACGTACTTGTGTTCATAGATTTTAATTGCAATATTATTCTTCGTAAGTTGTATTTTATATTTAAGGCTGTGATTTCAAATTTCATATTATTTATTTATATTTATATATTAATATTTTTAAATCCATATATTATATAATTTTTGTATGATTTTTAACAAAACAAAAATAAGTCTACATAAATCTCTTTATTAACCTTGTCGTTTTATATTGGTAGTTTAACAAAAATAAACGTTGATGTAATCTATGTTATGCTTGGTATTAATCATTAGTTGAACTTCCTTATAGCTTTTTATTTAAAAATTTGTTAACAACTTTCGTTTTTTTCTGCCCTTGTTGGACCAAAATTGTTATTTTCAATCTGTCATATCTGGGTTAGTGCTTATTTAGTTATGATAAACAAATAAGCCTGTTTTAAAACAACATAAATAATAAAAACTAGAAGAGCAGCTAGTAGTTAATACCGCATATAACTATATAAACACCTTACAAATGGATTCCGAAAAAGTCAAAACTAATATAGTCTTAAGGATCACTAGTTTCTACTGGAAGGCTATGTAGAATTCCAAAGTGTAAGTAAGTAATACAAAAAATATTCTCTCATTAAATGAATTAAAACAGATAAATTACAAATTTCTCTTTATCAATCACTATATGGGAAGATTAATGAATTTGAAGCTTATCTAAATAGTGCAGACAGGTATGATTTTCTATGTGTCGGTGAACATTGGACTTATGGAGGTATAATGTGCCTAATAAGGGAAGGTTGTGCCTATGAGCCATTAAACTGTATAAATATGTTGTTTGTTGAATTGCATTGTGAGCTTGCTAGCATTTAATTGAAGGAGAGTAATGTTATTCTAATAAATGTTTATAGAAGTTCATCCTCTGGTGACTGATATTTTTATTGACACGCTGCTATCAAGATTGTTGTTAAATACTGTACCAAATAAATATGTTATTTTAGGGGGTGATTTTAATGTCAATTTTAATCTTCCATGCAATCCAAAGACTAGAATCTTGTGTAATTTGTTAAATAGCTATGGTTTGTTTCAGACATGTTACTTTAACGCACGTCATAGCATTAGTCTGGATAATGTGATACAAATATTCATGTCAATAATTTTAATGTAACCCAAGTTGCAGATCTTGTTTGAACCGTACTTTCAAATCCTGTACTCTGAGTATTATTTTATACTCATTTTTACTCCTAAAATACTTTTTTAGATTATTTTATCCTACAATTTTGAAGACATTCTTTCAAAACGAGATGTCTGAACCAATGCCTTATTTTATTCACAGCCAGGCGTCGTTGTTTCATAAAATTACCCTAGAGATTGAAGGAAATAAAATTTCAGCTGCAGAAGTTTGTATTATATTAAACGATTTCATACTGCAATGTTAATCAAGATTTAATGATGGGTTTTTACCACTACTTCTAAAGAATAAACTGACCGTTTTGGAATATTACAACCCCGGAATAAAAAATAAATTTTTAAAAGAAGTTAAAATTTTTTGAACAATTTGCTATGAATATATCGAAGAATGGATAGTGAATTTCAGAGCTTTAAATTCCTTCAAATGGACCCTTCTAAATAGTAAATTGGATGGGAAGAGGTTTCTTTAGCACTCGAATTTGTAATGAAGGAAGTAAAAGATATTGTTATTAATGACAATTTTCTCTTTAAAGAAATTCGAAGAGTTAATTTATATTTAAATGAAGAAAGATTGAAGAAATGGAACGATGAGGCACTAATGCTGCTGTGGAAAGGGTATTTTCAGTAGGGAATGATTATTAAAGTAGTGAAAAGTCGCAACTTTCTGTAAAAACATTATCTGCCGTCTTAACAGTCAAATTTAATATGCAAAATGAAAGTTGTTCGGATGTGGCTACATTATTAGATAGACATCCTCATTTAGCAGAAAAAATCTACTCCGAAGAAAAATATGAATTTAAAAGAAAATAAGGTTTTTACCGTTTCTTCTTCTTTTTTTACCGATTAAAATTAATAGTTGCAAAGTATACTCTTTTTGAACAAAAAAAATGGCTTCAGAAAGGGAAGGTCAACCACCCTAGCGGTAGAAGATTTCGTGGATGCTGCACTAGGCGCTTTGAGAGGTGTGAATACACTGTTGCGACATTTATACATTTGTCTAAAGCGTTCGACTGTGTCTCGCATAAAATATTGCTGCGTAAACTCTACTTCTATGGCTTTCATCCAGAAAGCTGTAGAATCATATCTTCATACCTATGCAATAGAAGACAGCGGGTGTTGCTTGCTCGACGATGTTTTCTCTAGTGAAGCTTCCGGTAGAAAATGTTGGTGTACCTCGGGGGTCCGTCTTGGGTCCCCTGTTGTTTTTGATTTACATAAATGACAAATGTCATTCAGTTCGCGGATGATATTACTCCAATTGCGGGCGGAAGCGCACAGGCGAGAGCAATGGAATGGTTTAGTACATAGAGTAATTAGTTTAATAGTAATAAGCTATGCCTAAATGCGAGTAAGACTGTGAATATATTGTTCATGGACCTGGTCATTTCAAAGGGGAACGAGGAAAACTCCAAATTCCTCGGGCTACACAAACGCCCTGGGTGGATTGGGATCACCTGTGGCAACGAGGCTACGGCATCGTGGCTTAAGTTGCACCAGGTTGATATTACCCCTGGGAGGGTGCAGCACTAAAGGTCGTTGGAGCGAAAGAAATGCCGCACAACGATATCCTAGTTGGGTATTTTCCAGGTAGTCAGGAATACGAGAAGGATCGTATTCTCCAACTGACTGCCGTCCAGAATGGATGCGACGCCTCAAACTGGATGGTAATCAGAAGGGTAACCGCTGGTCCCACCCAAGAAGATGACCTCTCAGTGGATACATCGTCCATGGAAAGGCTAAAGGGCCTAAAGTTCCTTGTACGCCATCGCTTTGCACCAAAAGCAAGCAGGGCAGGGCCGAAGAAGGGGCGGGAGCTTCAAGCTCCAAAGCCTCAGGAGGAAAACCTGCTACAAGAGAAGACTGGTACCTCAGAGGCCAACATACCTCATGGTACTGGTAAGGCTCCAAGTGCCTGCTCGTCCCAGAGACCACCAGTGCTTTCTAATGGGCGTCCCAGG
>JARJDX010047376.1:0-11735 GCA_030264735.1 Gymnusa sp. GC000175 | reverse complement strand
TTGGACGGACCAAGCGTCACGCACAGATTTTTTCTAATTACAACCGACCCAATCTGGTACCGATCGTTACTAACAGCCTGTTTTTTTGAAATATGTTATTGCTGCCATTGCACCGTCATAGGAACCGACTACTTCACACCAACCCAATATCAATTTAGAAGTAAATATTCCAATACATCTAATCACAAATTAAAAATAATTTTTTCTAGTTTATGGGTTAATTTTCAACATGTTATACTTTTTGGAAATTATTCTACAGTTCACTTCCGTTTATATGAAGCGTATTAAAATGCCTGATCCAAACCCAACGAAAAGACCTTTAGTTATCCTTTTTATTGAATTAATATCGGTAATTCCATTTGAGTTCATCTTCCGGCCCAAAGAACCTAAGGACACTCGAATGATTGAGGCGTATTATTTAACAAAACTAATTCATACTTTAAAGGTGGTGCGATTAATTTACCACTTTTACATAAACCGAAAAGGGTTAGATAATGTTTACACAACGCGCTTATTGGAATTCATTTGCATTCTAATAATATACCAATCGTATTTGGCCACGATGTACCACTTCTTCCTGTATAGATTTGATTATAGGGGTGTTTATAAACTATACGAAATAATATCATCCAAAGTAAATGGAAAAGGTTCCGTAGTTAGTATGGGGACAGAACGTAAATACGACGTGTTTTTCTATGAAGTCCCCATTTCAATTTCCTGCTTTTTTCTTACCATGGTTATCATAAAACCGACGATTTGCTTCATGATCATTTCCCTGATTTGTCGATACGAGCACAAGTTCAATTATGTTTATAAAGTGGTCTTTTTTCGAAGTGTGGCAAAGCGTTTTAATCTTCGGAGGTACACCTATGAGTATTTGATGAGTTATTTTGAGATGTATTGGAAGAGGAAAGGCGGGTTTCTGTCAGAGTTGAAGGAGAAGGCGGAAAACATAACTCCGTTCACGTTGCAGGTGGAAATGAGTATGGATTTTAGTTGGGTCGCCTTTCAGCATTCGCAACTATTCAGGGATATGGACATTCATTTCCTGCGCTATATAGCGACGCTAATGACGAAAACGCTGAAGATGAAAGGGGAATACGTTTATAAACAGAATCTTATCAAAAACCAGATGGTTTATATAGAAAGCGGAGTTGTGGACGTGCTCTCGAATGAAAATGGCGCGACAGGAGTTTTGCGCCTTACAGCTGGAAGTTGTTTGGGCGAATCGTCTTTATTGTTCCCGTACGTTTCAAACGTGAATTTTCGTTGCAGCACATCTTGCGAGTTATTTGTGTTGAACAGGAATGATTTTATGATGGTTACCAAAAAGTATCCAAGAGCTTATAATACCCTTTTGCGAAAAATTGCTAAGAGACACAAGGTGGCTAAACTTTTGCACAATAAGAAGCAACAATTAAAAATGGATAAAATTCATGATTTGGTATGGTTGAAAAGCAATTTACATAGATTAATGGCGTATAATAAAGCGTACGAATCCGAACACCTATTGAAAAATATTTACCTTTCTAAAGAATTGGATTATAAATGGAATTCAAACGCTTTTACCAAAAAATATTTGGATCTTCTAGTGATTAAAGGACGAAGCGATTCTGATATGGATTTGGTTTACATTAAATCCACCTGTTTATGGATTTTGCGTCCGAATTCGCCGATCCATAAAATTTGGGAATATATAATCATTTTATTGGGCACATTTGCAGGACTTTTCTTTCCTTATCATGCTTGCATAGGTTATAATTCTGTTTCTCAAAGCGTTACTTATGGAATCCATGCCGTTTGGATTACCGACGTTCTTATTCAAGTGATAACACCTGAGAGTGCGGAATCTGAAGCCCGCACAGTTTCCGAAATATTCTCTGAAAGGATTAAAAGTTTTGGCTTTATTTTGGACCTAATTGCCATTTTTGAGCTGCGCTTTATCACGCCCATTCTTTCTCAAGAAATTTACGAAAGCGAGTGGAGGTGGCGTGATATCAACAAGACGCTTAAACTGTGGCGCTTGTTCAAATTCTTCAACACTTGGGAAACTCATTTCAATCTTAATATTTTGGCACATCGCCTTTGCAAATTTATTATTGTTTACCTCCTGTTAATTTATTACATTGGCTGCATTTTTAAATTGGATGGCATTACGGATAGAATTTTATCAGCTAATAGCGTGCAATTTGCAACTGGTAGTGGATTTTCGTTTTCTAAAAATTTGATGAAGGATAGTCCTTACTACATTTTGGCCAATAATTTGGCTTTAATTTTTGAAGTAATCACCCTAGTATCTATAACAAGCGCTTTTTACCTTAATTTCATTACCAGAAGAAAAATTAGACAATTTGTTGAACGTCTCCATTCTTGTGCAAAAAAAACAGTTGAGCACCAACTTTTTGAGCGTTTAACTTCATACCTAAATACCCAAATGAATGAAAACGAAGGTCTCATGGTTGTCACTAACACCAAAATTTATTACAACCTTCCTTCGGATTATGAAATATTAATTAAAGCCGATTTACATTTTATGGTGCTACAAAAGTTGAAATTTTTCCAAAATTTGCCAATAGAGGTGATAAGAAAGCTTTCAAGCACTTCCGAAATTGTTACATATCACACGCATGCACAAATACTAAGCCGTGGAGTTATTTACAATGAGGTCTTTATATTACTATCAGGAGATGCAATCACAATTTCTGGACCGTCTATTTATGACACCAAATTGGGCGAACCTCTAAATCTTTTGGAAATTTGCTACGAAACTCCAGCTGTTTGCACGGTTGTAGCTCTCACTGAAGCTATGGTCGTAACTTTTGATTACGGAGAATTTGTTAAACTTCTAAAGGAATATCGACAATTATCAGAGAGTTACGATTTGGTTATCAGGAAGAAAAAGTTTATCAAACGAAAATTGGTAGATATTTTAAAGGGAAAACGGATTGAAATGAAAACGCGACGCGATCAAGAAATTTATTCAATTAACGTATTCCCTATTTATTTGCCAATGGGTTCTTATGAGGAATACGATTATTACGTTCCTTTCGATAGGTTGTACCCTTTTTCATTTATACGAATTTTTCTGATGCGCATCACTATAAATCCTGATGGAACACTTTTGTATCGTTGGGAATTCGTGAGATGTTCCCTAGCATATTGCTCAGCGATTATATTTATGGTACCACCCTTTTCCTTAGGTGAAATTTACAGCTTTAACATTTGGATGTTATTTTTGTTGGATCTGAGCGCAGTTTTGGATCTTTATGTAAGGCTTCACGTGTGTTATTTCAATCCATTAGGAATTTTAATTAGGCACCCATTACACACTGCCAAACATTATTTTAAAAATGGTTTCTTCATAGACTTTCTCGGCATGTTTCCGTTTTATATATTTTACATTCATAACAAGGTGCGTTATAAAATGGTACTCAATTTTTTCCACGTCCTCCAGTTGCATCGTTTTATTGGATTAAAAAAAGTACACAGAGGAAATTGGTTAACCAACACTTGCTATGCTTTGCTTTGGTACATCTTCGCGCTGAATTTAACGGCATGCCTGATTTATATGCAGGATTGCTACGATTTGGAAGACGATTTTGGTACTGAAGCGCATTGCAAAACTTTTCACATGGGTAGTTATAACAACTACTTTTACATTTTATTTATGGTGATAAGCACGGCGACTTCTTCGGGAACCATTGGAATCATTGAAATGTACACGTTGACCATGAACACTACTATTTTAATTAGTTTGGCCACAATTGTTGGAGTTTTCGCTAAAATTGTGGTGACCGCGTACATTTTCAGCAGTTACGTTAAAAGCGATATGAAAATATTTCGTTACCGTCGCGGTTTTCGAAAATTGATCCTTATGCTGCGTTCGGAAAACGTTAGTCGTTATTTGGAAAATGAACTAAAACGCTATTACACGGTATATTGGGATTGGTTGGGAAGGTACAATCCGGTCCAACTCTTTCAAAATTTAACTCCCTCTTTAAAGCGTGACTTATTATTTAGTTTTTACGGAAAGAATTTGATAGAAAATTCAATATTCATAACGGATGGTAATATGTTGAACGATTTCTACAAAAACCTGTTATTGGAAGTGGAACCTATAATTATTCCGAAAAATGGTTATGTTTTGACGATCAACGACATTCAAGGATATATTTTTTTATTGCACAGTGGTTCCGTTGATGTGATTGCAGCGGATGGTTCAAGGCTAAAAATTTTGAACGACGGCTCAATTTTCGGAAACTTGGAAAACGTTGAACTTAACAGGCAAAAAGTTAGTATCGTTGCCAACACAACAGTACAAGCCTTCCTTTTAAAAACCACAAAATTTTACACGATTATTGAATATTTTCCAGCTATTAAAGAAGTTTTTATTAGGGAAAAACTCATCAACCTTTATTTTGTCAAAAGTTTGACGGACAATTTCGTACATAACACAAAAATGCATCCGAATTGCAGAAGATCTTTAATTATTTACAGACACTTTAAGGCGTTTTCAATTTTTCACTTAATATTCTGTTGTTATTTGGGAATTCTTCTTGAGCTTTATCAATTGGCCGTTGGTGAAGTTAGTTTACCTTATCTGTTTGTGCAATATTTCTTGGATGCCATTCATTTAGCCAAACAAGTGATAAAATTTTACGTTGGATATGTGAATGAAAATAATGAATTGGTTCTTGATAAGAAATTGATTAGAGAACCACATATGAAAAAATTTCAGTTATGCATGACGATAATAACTTCTATCACTCCGGATGTTTTGTTATTTTTGTTTTGCCAAATTTTTAATTATGAGCTGACAAATTTTTCAATTGCCTTCTCCGTTTTGCGCCTAAACAGATTATTAAGACTTTATTACGTTATAGAAGATTACTCAAAATCTATTTGGAACGCAACGATTAAAAAGAGTGCCGTGATGAATTTATTTTTCGTTCTTTACGAAATGATTGTATCAACGATGAGTACCGCAGCAGTTTTGGCTCTTTTAGATTACGCCGTGACCACAGATAAATCGCACGTTATTCGAGTGTACATGAACGAGTATACTAAAACTTTACGGTCCCTCAATTCGTGGGAAAAGTTTCAGATATACATAAAATATTTTTATTACTCAATTACTTTGCACAAATTCTCAACCGACAATGGGTATAGAGCAGGACATCCAGTAATAGCATTCGCGGTGACGGTTTTGTTTCTTTACTATTTGGTCTTCGACGCTTTACTTTGTTGTCAATATTATGAAATACTAAACGAATTATATTTTATGCGAATTAAATTGTTGAAGGCTACGAACTTTTTGGAATATTATAGGAAGTCTCCGGGAAATTCTGAAATAATGAAGAAAAAGGTCACGATAAATTTCATGCATTATTGGGATAGGTGCGTTGATAAAGACGACAGTTTACTAAAAGAAAACTCTCCCAATTACATCAAGGAAACGATAAACAACTGCATGTACGGTCATCACTTCAAGGAACACCCAGTTTTTTGCAACACCCACGTCGATTTTTTGCGACAGCTCGGTCTCTGTTACAAAGTGGTGTTATATTCCGCCAACGATACAATAGCGTATAAAAATGATGACAGGACTTGTATGTATTTCATTCATAAGGGCGAGGTTGCCGTTTTGGAAGACGAGTGCGACTATTTGGGCATAGCCTTGCACATTCTTAAGGAAGGAGATTCGTTCGGGATTTTGCAAGGCTTGTACGAAAGCAGGGTCTCTTATTATACTTACAGAACTGTTACCAGTTGTGTAATTATCGAATTGGAATTGAAGGATTGGAAACATCTTCAAATGTTTTTTCCTGCTTCCAGGGAATTCATTTATAGCAAAGCTTCAAGTTTTGCGGGAAAGTCTTTTGTTTCTTTGAAGAATAAGCCGGGTAAAAAGAAGAAGATGGATTGAATTAAAATAACTTAAAAAGAAACTAAATATTGACATTGTTAATAATCATATTATAAATGTCACATGTCAATTTGATCATATAGTTAAACTAACCATGCTTTATAATACAGGTGCGTAGTTAATTAAATGTGTTTTATCTTATTTATTTTGTATAAAAAAAAATATTATTAATTTATATTAATGTTGTAAATACATGTTAATCTATAGCACATACAAATATAAATTTATAGAAAATAAATGCCATTGATATCTAGCTCTTTAACGTTAAAAACGACAAAATGATATTAAGAGTTAACTTTTTGACGATCGAAATAAATTTATTCTTCCAATAATTAAAATCAATGATCAACCATAAAAGTATTTGTTGTTGCTGAAACCATCGTGAAACTTCTCAACAAATTTATCAAAAATTTTCTTCTTGTATTCTTCTTTCAGCACTTATTTATTCACTTCTAGATAGTGGCCTCTTCCAATCTTTTCCATGACTTCTTATTTTTGGCCGTTTGGATTCATTTTTCCTGCGGTTTACTGGATGTGTGGTCTTTCCACGCTTCTATTGGTGCCCCTTTGGCTTTAATTTATGCTCAGCGTCTTGAATCTTCACTACTTTGTTTCTCTCATGTGTTGTATTGATCTTTATGTTTACTTGGATGCTCTGTGGTCGCTATTGATATCTAATCAGTTTAATACTAGCTCATCTTGGCATGTCTTTTCTGTTTATAATAACGTATCTATTTCGTTCTTTAACTTGTTATTTGGGTATCTTTGTGGGTTTTTTTAAATAAGAAGCTGATCATGCAAATTTTCGTCGGTTAATGCTTTCTCGCTGGTGTTTCCTTCTCCTAATTTAACTTTACCAACATTGGGCCAAAATTTATTCAAAAAATTAAAATCTCTTTCGGATTAAACAAAAAATTAAGAACTAACCATGTTGAAGTTAATTTGTTGCAAATTAAATTAATCATTGTTATTAAATCTTTATGATTGCTAACCTCTAAATACGGAAATTACAAAGTTCATTATACATGTTAAGTTGTGAGAAATATACCACACGCCTTAAATCATGTACATTAAAAAACAATTTACTCTTCTAAGCAAAGTATCAATTTTTAATTTTAAACATCATTAATTATACAATATTTGTAATTATTAACCAAACACACAATTAAAACTTATATAATCCCACACTTGTTGTGAACTAATCACCTTGAATGTGTTTGGTATAAAAGATAACCCATTGCAACATTATCTCAAAACGATTTGAAAATGAAGTGCTTATTGTTGGTTTTTGGTAAATTGATTTTTACTCCTGTGAAATCATTGTTTTAATTGTATTTATTTAAGTTGTTTTGGGATTAATGGCGGCTTCAAGTGCTGCTAATTGCCCATCTGCTTGCACCTTTGATTATAACCCCGTTTGTGGAAAAGATTCATCTGGTGCTCCAAGAACTTTTTCAAACCCTTGCGATCTTGAAGTAAATCAATGCCAAGAACCCAATAAAGGTAAATAAAAATTAAAAAAAGAATTACACAAAGCAGAATACTCATAAAATCCTAACAAATACAATAACTAACTAGTAATTAAACTAAATTCAAAACTTATTGCAATAATTTTTATTACAAGAGTACAGCTTGACCAGTATATATTGGCATGTGAAAAAATATTTTAAATAAAATTTTCTATCCCACTTTCAAGTGGGAGATACTTGTGCGCACCATAAGTTGTCAGCCAGCTAGACTTGGTCAAGCTGTACTAATAATTTATTTATGATTTTATTTTAATGATTTGCTAATTCTAAAACTTAATTTTATTTTTAGGATACCAATTTGTGAAGAATGGAGCATGTTAAAATTACGAAAAATTAAAAAAAAATTAATTTGCAATCAATTCAATTTTGTAAAATAATAGTTGATAAAAAACGAGAATTTTATGTTTGTTAACCTTGTTAATGTTTAAATTACATCCTACTTGTTTGGTTTTAATAAATTTCGCATCACCTTGAATGAATGTATTCAATAAATCCATCAATTATTACAATCTATGTTGCTATATATAGACATTTTTAATAACTGATTTGCTACATTTTATATATTCCATTTGGTAACAGATTTACTAATACTGTTTTATATAATTGATCCTGATTATGTTTGAAAATCGAATTGATATTGGTAAATATACTATCGGTTCTACGTAAAAAAACCATAATAAGGTTTAATAATCAATTTAAAATTGATAAATATATTATCGTAGATATGTAGAAAAAAACTTATGCTACCAACGTTACATCTAAACTTTTATTTCCAATTAGATTTTTTTCTTTGCAATTTAATCTGTAGATAAGTATGAGAATGGCAAGTATGAGTATGTACAATCTGTAAGTTTGAGTATTTACAACCTCCTTCTTTTTCTAAATAGGATTTTTATTGTAAATTTTTTCACTTCCGGGTTTAAGTCGCGTATTTTTATTGGGTGTTGCCAACGTTTCGCTCGCCATTGCAGGGAGCATTCTCAAGGCGGAAAAGTCCGAGGACTGAAGACCTAGTTCGAGTGTGTATGCCTATATAGAATGAAAAATTTACATTAATCCAAGTCGCGAAAACTTAAATTCTAGGATTTTTCTTGTTCTGTAGTTTTTTTAATTTGCTTCTGGTGATATTGATATCCATGAGTCTTTCCACCCTTTCGATGGTCTTTCTAATCTCCTAATGGTCTTTTTGTATTGGGTTTTACGTCTTCCATTTTCGTCTTCTACTTCCAATTTACTTTACGACATTTATTTCTTCTCTAATTTCGCTGCTTCATCATTTCTACATATCTGCTTTTAGTTTTTATCGTATGGGAAACTTACGTATCACTATGCATTTTGATTTTTCTGCTAATTTCACTATGTTGTACTTGTTAGCCGTCTTCTCAAATTGGAACACTTATATCCAAAGTTGGTCTTCTTCTTCTGCAATTAGTACTGTGTCTTGGGCTAGCGTACAATTTTAAAGATCTTTGTTTCTAAACTGTATGTTACTTCTGCTTATGGCAGATAGTTCTACTTATGGCAGATAGTTGATGATCTTTTCGTTTTCTTTTGATAGTTAAAGTTTTTAATCGAGATATACGAATGACAATATATATTCGACTCTTTGGTTGTCTGTTATTAGGTTTTTTTATGTTTTACTTTGTTGCATTACTTGATAATTTTGTTTTCGCCATGTTTATCTTTCTACCAATTTTCTACGATTTTTGGCGTCTCCTTATCGTACTCTCCTTTTTATGTGGATTTTGTTGGTCTTCTTTTGTAATAGGACTATAATAATAGTATATGTTTCGGACGATCTCTGTGTATCTATATTAATTCTCCAATTACATAATGCGTTTAGGATTAACCAGGTTTCCACTGAGTAAAATGCCTTTTTGTAGTGAACAAAGGTCATCCATACTGTGAACTGATATTCATTTGCTTTTTTTATTAGCCCTCTAAGAGTCTGCAGGTGATCCAGTGTACTAAAGTCCTGAATCCAACCTGTTCTCGTGGCTGGAAGCTTACTTATTACTCGTGCGGTTATTGCTTTGGTAAACAGTTTGTAAAATACCGACAGTACACTTATTGGCTTTAGATTCTGTTTATCATCCCTTTTTAAATAGGAGAATCTTTAGAGCGTCTAGGCATCCGGCTGCTGAGTGCAAGATCGTGGGTTCGCGCCCCACAGCAGGCAAAATATTTATATAAATATTTAAATGCCCAACACTGCCCCAAACCCCCAACCCGCCTTGCCAGCGTGGGGTTTCATAGCTAAAACCTTCTCTGGTCCGGTGTTAGATGACCCCAGTGGTTCGGAATCCACGCTAAACTGTAGATCCACCTGTAATGTAATGATAGTTGCCTGCATTACAGGCAGAGAAGAGGCTTAACACCAGCAGTGGTGTGAACAAGGCTGCATATCATGATTAGAGCGTTTTTCCTTTTTCCAATAGTTTTATCTCCGGTGTTTTGCCATACTTTGTCATTTCTGAAACTATGTTGTCTTCTCCTGTTACCCATCTCTTTTCTTGTTGCGTGGGGTATGTCTTTCGAATCTATATTTTTCACAACTATTCGGTCGGCTTCTTCTTTACTTGGATCTGGAAATGCTAGCTCTCATATAACGTTTTGAGTATTTTTTTCCACTTCTATTAAGGTTGTTATTTGAGAAAGGTACTACCTCGATAATTATTTGGGTCGTTTCTCCCCCTTTTTTTATAATTTTTTATTGTTGTGATGTTTTTCCAATCCACTAGTATTTCCCCTGTTTGTAAAATTATATTAAGCAGACTGGTTAGTTCTTCCGCTACCTATTATAAATAATCTCAAACTTCTTTTTCTTCTTTTAGTTCTTAAAGTTCTCTGTAGCTTTTTTATTTCGTCTTTTTTTGGCCTTAGTTTTCCTCGAGGCTTTTTTTCGATGGTTTCCAGTTTTTATTCTTTAGATTAGAGTTTCTCGTGCCAAATTTCTTTGTATTTGTAAAACTTTTTTTTCCTTTAGTTCTTCTTATAGTTCTCTGTAGCTTTTTTATTTTGTCTTTTTTGTCCTTGGTTTTCCTCTGGGCTTCTTTTCGATTGTTTCCAATTTTTATTCTTTATATTAGAGATTCTCGTCCCTCCTCTACAATGATTTTTTGTATCTGTTTCGTTTTAATCTATGATACTTTTTCTATGATGTTTTTTTTTATTTTGTCCTCCTCTTTGGCTTTTTTCCGGTTGTGTTCATTCCCAAACGTATGTCGGTGATCATACGTTGTCCATTTTTTAGGGCAATGGAGTTGGCCAATTAAATTGCAGAAAATAGTAAAGAAACTGATAGGTTAGGTCCTGAAAGTGGCTGCAGATCGGGATGGCGTCAGACTTGATCTCTTAAAAAACATATGTAAAACATCGGAAAAATCTCGATAATTGGTTTAGACCTTGTTTTTTAAAGATTGACATGTCAAGGTAATATCTTTTGTACGAAAAACTATGATCTAAGTATATTTATTCGAAAAACATCTACTCTAAAGACTTTTACTTGATAGAATTTCGCGCGACTTTTGATCAATAAAAGTTTTTCTCCTGCAATTTTTAAAAGTAAATTGCTTTTTTTCCACAAAGATTGGTGTGATCATGCTAGCTCTCCAGCTTTGTCACCTTTTAAGGTACACAATTCCTTAATGTTGCATAAAATTGTTTTTGAAATAACTATACACAGCGTGTCGCAACTAAAATTTGACAGACTGTTTAATGTTCAAATTTTAAGAAATTGCTAAACCGCGTCGGTTTTATTTTAAAGAAACCTTCTGTATATGAATACCTAAAGAGCCCAATTTGAATTTAAGTCGACTTATATTTTAAGACGAGGGGCAGTGTAGCTCAGCGGTCTAGGCATCCGGCTGCTGAGTGCAAGATCGTGGGTTCGCGCCCACAGCATGTAAAATATTTATTTAGATATTTTTCTGCTAAACTGTAGGTCAACCTGTAATGTAAGTTGCCAGCATTACAGGCGTGGAAGAGGCTCTGCGCCAGGAGTGGCGTCCAAAGCTGACGACGATATTTTAATGGCTCCTCTACACTATGGCTCATTGAGGGCCATCATGATGGTCACCATTATCATGGCCCATTGTGATGGCCTGAATGGACGCATCCACACAGTGGTCCATCTAGATGGACCATTCTAGATATGCATGAATGGGCTATAGTGGGCCATACATTGTTGATACATCAGCAGGCACTGATAAGCGTGCGATAAAGGAAATAATGATGGCCCATGGTGTGGACATGCCACTTTAGCCACTGCGCAGCCTACT
>JARJDX010047330.1:0-12222 GCA_030264735.1 Gymnusa sp. GC000175 | reverse complement strand
CTAACCTTACATAATTTAGCCTAGCATAGCCAAAACTAACGTAGCCTAACCTACCATACCCTAAACCCCTCAAAAAAATCTGATGTGATCACCACCCTTTGTCACACAATGAGTTTTTAAAATGTAAACTTTTGAAAAAAGATGAAAACAGAATTTGTTTCAAATGTAATTCTAGTCACCTTTTACCCTTATGTTTTTTTTCATATACCTAATAGTTTTTCAAATATTTGCAAGAAACCGAAAAACCTCACTAATAAACTACTACCTCTGGTTAGTGGATTTCAGCCAAAAGTAACTGGGCTCTTCCAATTATTGTTAAAAGCTTAATTATAAATTTTTGTGGTAATATCTTTAATAGTTTTTGAGAAACTTTGCCCACAAAAACGCTCCACACACACACACACACACACACAGATTTTTTTAAATTTTGGTCAATTCTTGTTTAGGGGATCCTAAAAGGTGTTTTGCCACTAAAATCTCAAGTTTTTTTTTTTATGATTACAATACTTTATCTATGATAAAGTAATAACTAAAACCAGTTTAAGCTCTCTAAAATCTCTAAAAATCCCAAAATTTAACTGTTATGGGATTTTTATTGGTTTTTAGAGGATTTGTTAGTGTGTTTTTGGGAATCCCTGTGTTGGTAGATCGCGATAATGCTGTATAAAAAAAAGTAGATCGCAAAGACAACGCCCAAACGGTTGGGCAGCCCTGACATATACCATCATAAGTATACTATCGAATCCAGAAATTACTGACCAGCTTGACCAACGCATAACAATTTCGAAAGAAATAAATACGGATATCTATAACAATGCATTGGCTAGTAGTGGAATTCTTCTTCTTCTTCTTAACGTGCCTATCCGTTACCGGATGTTGGCTATCCACAACGCGATTTTTATTTTATTGCTAGCACTACAGAATCATTCCGTGGTGTTATAAATAAACTTAAACCATGAGGTTTTGTTACTTACTTTTATAAAATCCTTTAACGCAGTGAAGATGGCATAACAAACTTCAGGAATTAATTTTAAATTGCGTATTTAAATCTTCATATGTAATAAATGGGCTTATTAAGAGTAGTAACTCAATAAATTGTTCCGGTAAAAGTCTTATAACCGATTTAATTTCCCGATGATCCGTTAAATATTGCTCTCTTAGAATTATTTTAGATGCTCCCATCCCTTTGTTATTTAACCAAATTCATACCCACTTTCTTCTTCCTTTTTTTTGCTTCTCTTCAAACAGTACATGCAAATTCTTTACACACAACATTACAAATCAAACAATCTGATCTTTAAAGAACTGACCTATAAACACAAACATGCACGATCCTTTTCATTCTTGTGTACTCTCCACTCTGTACTTTTGCAAAATGCATTAAAAATATTTATTTAAATGCTTAACAATCCGCCTTGCCAGCGTGGGGTTTCATAGTTAAAACCTTCTTTGCTCCGAAGTTAGATGAGAAATCATGCAACTTCAGCAGTTTGCAATTCACGTTAAATAGTAGGTCAACCCGTAATGTGAGTTGCTAGCGTTACAGGCAGAGAAGAAGCTATGGGCCAGGAGTGGCGTGATAAAAAACTAAAGACGAACGAACGAAAAGCCTAACCTTTTTATTAACATTAAAAAGTCTATGCGATCGTGAAATAAGGGATACAACACTCATAGAGCAACCGCTACATCCCCACTAACATGCCTATATTCCAAATTGATCAACAGATTATTCACTATCTAATGTCGTTATCTGAATCGAACATAGCATTGAGAATAACCTATTACCTCGGAGTGTCTTATTACTGATTAGATATAAAGAGAGCTTTCGATCAACCCAATCTAAATAATAAAGACTCTGCAACTCGGGATGTAAAGGTAGGACCAACTTTTAAGAAGCTGCAGGGTCAGAGGAGTCGCCACAAGAGGTTGCTCTTAGGGTGGTGTTTCCCCCCGCTAATGTGGATCTTATTAACGGGCCGCCTTCTTAGACTACTCAAAGACCTAGGCTTCTACACTATAGCCTACGCAGATGATCTTGTTATTCTGCTAATAAGGAATCACGAAGAGGTTCTCTGCGCCCTTATGCAGAACGCCCTGAACACAATCGATAAGTGGTGCACAGTACATTGACTCTCTGGTAACCCAACAAAGATTGAAATAATTCTATTCACAATAAAGAGAAATCTGACCACATGGTCATGCTACAACTCAAAGGAAACAAGTGTAAGTTCACAACCGAGATCAAGTACCTAGGGGTAATACTTAACAAAAAAATTGAGCTGACAACAACACATAGTGTGCAAAATAATAAAAGCATGCACGGCCTACTATTATGCCGACGAGCAGTAGGACGGACCTGGGGACTTAACGCTACGTTGTTACTCTGGCTGTTCACGGCAGTAATTAGACGAATGATTTACTGAGGGGCCCTTATCTGGTAGCCTAGGACTAGACTGAAATCTCAGAACGATCAACCGACTCAGGTACAAAGTCTCATTTGCCTTGCTTTGACAAGGGAATAAAAACTCCAACCGCGTCCATGAAGACGATCCTTTGCCTACCACCGCTTGATAGCATGAGGTAACATAAAGCTCGGCACTACGGCTGCGGGAACGCAGTTACTAGGTACGAGAAAACAAAGGAAGGTCACAATCTAGCATTTGATGAGGCAACTTTCTTTGATAATTATTATAGTATCACTAAATTAGTTATACTTTTGATGTCGAACATTTGTTTATCAAGTTATTTTTATGCAATTTTTTACAGGAACACATATAATTTATACAGTTGACAGGTTTAAAAATGGTTTAATTAAAATTAAATATATATTTATACAACTTATATTTAAAACTTATATGCGAGTTTGCTTACCTGCTTTCCTTAGAGCTCCATCAACCGAATAGGTGTCCCGTTTAACCATTCTCGGGCGAGGCATATTCGCGCGTCCCATTTTTATTGTTCTAATCTTTGGGCTAATTGCAGAATAATTTTGCAAATTATAAACTCTAATTCGCTCACTTCACACCCTACCATAAACAATCTCTAGGGTCACCCAGGCACGACTGCTCCCTTTTAGTACCCACTCAAGAATGAATTTTTACTATAATTAAAAATGTAAAATTATAAAAAAGCGTATGATTTTTAAAAGTAATAAAGTTTTAAGGGTGCGTTACGAATGTTTTTTTTAGAACCAAACAATTCTTCGCGTAAAGTGCTGCCCCGTACAATTTAGAAGATTGTAATTAAAAATAAAACCCTATAAAAGCTAAATCTGGGCGCTAAATTAGGCTTTGTTGCCAAACCTAGTGCTAAATAGAGATAGAGAGATGCGATCCTGTAGAAAACACAGAAAACAAGTTGATACTGTTGCCATAAAAGAAGTAAACACAAAGAAAGACGGATGATATGCAACGTTCTCTTTTTATATTATTTTTAATTTTATAATATAAATATATTTTAAACCCTAAAAAACATACGAATTTAAAATTGCATGTAAAATTAAAATATTATTTATTATTTTAATACTAGTGGGCGTTGATAACTAAAACATATATTTTTTTATTTAATTTACCTTTAGAAAATAATTTTTGAATTAGTACATTATACATTTTAAAATTGTATGTATGTACTAATTATAGCCCAGTCAATTTATTTTCCATGATATAGGAATTTTTCTAAAGGACACTGATGAAGAACACCGACTTTGTGTTTTCCTGTCAGAAAGGAACAGAGCCAGTGTCGCATCCGCTTAAGGCATGTAGAAAAAAAAACAGTACCTTGCGGGTATTCTTTGGTTCCGTGGGTTTAGGATGAACTTAGGAAATGGATACGCCCAGTTTCACTTCTGCATGTCTTATGCAGATATTAGTTGCAGCTGAGTCCAAACCATTGAGGAAGAACTACGTCTTTCTGGTGCACAAATGAATCACAAAAGAGTGCAATGAGGCGCCTCTTGTTGTTATAATTGGCATCGAGGTGGTTGGGTGATGATAGGTATATCGAGTTAGTAGTGGAGCATTGCATTATTTAAGCACATTTGGTATTTTTGTTGGCTGCCTTTTAATTCCTTGTCTGATTTTTTTGTTACGCACATTCTCGGGAAACAAGTAAGTGGATCAGTATCTACGCTCTTGTTTCTCATTTTGACGCGGTTGTTGATAAATGCCAATGTGAATACTTTGTACTTATGATGATTTTCATAAACTTTTGAAACATTTTTTTATATACGGTTTGGGTTATACGATTTGGGTTTAAATTGTAGCATATTTAATATACTAAGAAAGCGCAAAAATTTTGTTTTTTTTTGTATTGCACTACTCTCACAGGTCTTTTAAAGCTGTACACTTGATTTCCTACTATTGGCTTAGGTCATATAACAACATATTATAAAATTAAAACTACATGACCTTTTGCAAGATTGAGTGTTTTTGTCTAAATAGACTGCATAAGTTATTTGGGCTATAATAGAATTTGTAAAATGTAAAACCATTTAAATTTAAATTTTATAAGAAATTTTAGCTGATGTTTTTTAATAGAAAATAGTAAAACTTTAAATTTTTTTCTGTTTTTTTTTAGGTTTTAAAATAGTTTATTTGTCCCAAGATATGCTGTGATGGGTTTATGACTTGAATGGGTTTAAGTCTTATATCCACAAAAAAAATTTATCCACAAAGAATTTGAAAACGTCGCCATCTGATGGAATCTCAAAAAAATTCCACGCTGCAGACAACAGTATATTTGAATAGGTTGACTCGCTTTAAGTTTGATGTCTAAAATTCTAGAGTCGTCTTACATTCTTTGTTTGTAAGACGCATAAGTCAGAGGACTCTAGCGCTTAAAATTTGAATTCAAAATCTACTTCTTTTAGTTCTCATTATATATTATTTACTTTGCCAATTTTTTATAAATAAATATAAATTTAAATAAATTTGTAACTTCTGACGTTGCATACAAATGCAAATTCAGGTCTACCAACTTTTTTACAAGCAAAATGTTTCTCTATGCTGCATCAAGGTGGTAGACCATAAATTTGACCCTGATCCTTCATGTTTTGATGTTTGCTTGACAAGGCGCCATCTGGCAAAATAACGCTAGACTTATTTATTTATGTTTATTACTAAATAAAAACAAAAATTACAGTTTCCTAAAAGTTTGTGACAGTGGTGTTATGAAAAGTCAGAATTTATATCAGCCAAAAGTGATTTACATCGCCCATTATAATTCCTAAATAGGACAATAAATTTAAAAATTTAAAACTTATATCTATACTAGGATAGTTTATTCTTAACCTAAGTATATTTTTTTTTAATTTTCTACTTTTTATGCAAGTTAAAAAAGTTCTAAATTTTTCCTCTAAATTTACCTATTTCTAACATTTTTTGCATGATAATTAAACCGTTTATAAAAATGTGATGGTACTAGGTGTAATATACAACTTCTCATGCAGCCTGTATAAAAATTGATCCAATTCTGGCAATTGCAGTGGCTTAAAATGTGGGCTTTGTAGTAAACCTTGTTTTCAGCATATTTTTAACGTATTTGAGCAATTCGAACATTTATTAATTAAAAGAATATCAAATAGATACAATTTTATTATCTTTAATCCTTATGATAATAATTCACTTTTTTGCGCTGAAGTGAACAGTCAAATACCTTCTATTCAGTAACTTTTTAATTAATTGCATCATTATCAGAATATTTTATTATTTGGCATGTGTCAAACAAACGTTAACTTGATTTACTTATTCCATAATTTCCACAGATTGGCTAATTTTTATCGAAACCTGTTTTAAATTTTTTTATGCTTTTAATGGTGTTTGTAATATGTATGTTAAAATGATTCAATTTTGTTCGTGGGGATACTTCATTCCCACTTTAAGCATTTATATTATAAATAACCATTGTGGATTTATCCTACAGATTGAAATATTCTGTTCGAATAATATTTAAAACTTAATAAGTAACTTAATAAATTCAAAGTAAAATTAATGCCTTTAAATCCATTAAAACTTTTATATTTTTTAATTACATAATTATCAACATGCAGTTTTAAAGTTTTTTAAGAAAAATATAAAACGAAGATAGAGAATTTCTCTTTCCTTCTGCAGATGACCTTTTTCTAATTAGACTTTTTTCATAAGGCACGTTTTAATTCATAATGAATTATAGCTGAAAGGCGAAAACAGAGGAGAGTTGGCGAAAATGCTAAATCTGAATAACCAGTCATGTTCTCTGGTGATATATATGCGGGTCAAAGTTTAACTTCCGATGTCACTTGAACCCGAGCGTCGCCAGAATTATCGGAATAATATTTAATAATATTAAAACTAGAAAATCTAATTTAAATTGGAATAATTTTTGTGAATAATTTGCATATATTAGTTATTTAAGCAAAATATTATTGTTAATATAATTTATTATATAAATATATAAGTGTTGTAATAATTTGTTCATTATTAATTATGATATAATAAAATATATTATATAAAGTGTTAAGTTACATCTTGACCCACATGGGCACGGGTCATGACGTTTTATTTACTTCAAAGTGTTAATTTACTTTACGGTCATAATGAAAATATTTGCATGAAATAAAACAGGAATTAATTTAATTGACTAATAATTAAAACAATAAAATGTAGAGTGTACTTAATAGGATAGTCCTGCAATGGATATACAATGTCCAAAGCACGAGGAGAACAAGACATGTGAAAAATCGATGGTCTCGAACCGCCTTTTCTTGATAATCCTCCGACCCATAAATATCCGTAATGCGCTCGCATGGCCGCTGGCTGTGAATGAGATAGGACCCCCTAATGTACCCTCTGTATGATTCTCTTTGGCTTTGGCTAGACTCCCTTTAACTCATACTGTTTACCAGAATATCACCATCAGTTTACGATATTTGATGGGTTACATGAACTCACCCCACCAAAAAGAATACAATAATGCAGATTGTTTGCTATTAATGCCGCGTGAAACCGTTAAGCTGTGAAACCTCTGATATTTTTATCCTCATACAAAAAAAATCCCCTTCGAAGGAAAAAAAGGCCCATAAATAATTCCACACGAAAAATTGTGAATAAATCAACACATAATGTGATCGCTGCAAAAGTACATTTATTTTAATCTTTAAATTGAAGCAATCTAAACCACAAGCCACACATGTTTAATTAAAATTATGAATTTTGCACAAAAAGTAATTACATTTATTATACTTTTTTCATTATTCTATAATTTGGTTTGTTAGGTACACGAGGTGGGTAAAGACTTGGTTTCTGTGCTGACGTAGATTCTGTTGTAAAATTTTTCCAAACAGTTTTAGAAATTATTTTTAAAAATCTAAAAATCGTGATTTACTGTTAAATTTATCCGTAATTATAAAAGATGCAAAAAAAATTATATAAATTTACTTGATTGAATGAAGGATCCGAGATAATAATAACAACTTTCTTATTATAAATTGGCGCCATATTTAATTTTTACATGATTATATACACATTTTTTTCTCTTTTTTGCGATATATAAAAACCTATGCTAGAATAAAAAATTATAAGGAATGTTTAATTTTAAATCAAGTGGACAAGAATAACAATAGAACAAAATTTATTATTACACGACCAACTGTCATATTGTGTTAGAGTATGAAAGAGTATGAATAAATAATTAGTGTTCGCGCATTGTATTATAAAGTTGCAATAAATATTTTATAAATTATTTCAAATGGCGAATTTTCAAATAATTAAGCTATGTGATGTGTTTTGTGCATCCATAAAGTATTCTTGGCTCACTACTCAAACATACCTACCAACTTTCCAGAAAGAAGGCAACCGTACATTAAAATATTTAGAAAATTAAATTTAATTATGCTCTTTATAACTCTTTGGGTGTTTGAAAAAAAAACAAATCGAAACCTAAATAAGTCAGTTAAAGATAAAATATAAACATAGGCTTGCGTATCAACAAATACGAACATTACAAGTCGAGAAATACCGGCTCAAGTTAACGTATCGAAGTCTAAGGCATTAAGAATTTTGAAGAAAACACAAATTTCGTCCCTATAATTTACACATTGCCCAAACCTTATAACCACAATGCAAGAAATATTATTATTGATTTAAATAAGAATTTTAACAATAGAGTAATACTAATAGCGACAAATACTCCTGTCCAATGGCCAGCCAGATCAGCAGACTTAACTCCTCTTGATTTTTATTTGTAGGGAACTTTAAAACATAAAATGTATGAAAGTTGTTTAAATTACAACAATGTAAAAGATCCTTGTGAAGCTGTTACGGATGCTTTTAACAACGTCAATTGAAATACATTCCGACCAGTAACTTAAAATGTAGCAAAACGGTGTCGATTGTGTTTAGCTAATAACGGTCAGTATTTTGAGTATTTACAATAATTTATTGTTATTTTAGTATGCCATGACATAAAGTTCTTTTGTTTTGTTTCATAAATAATTTAGACCTGCATTTGTGTTTTCATGCCTACTTGATTTAAAATTAAAACCATTAATTCCTATAAATTGTTATTCTGGCATAGGTTTTTAAATATCATTGAAAAGAGAGAAAAAAATATATTTAATTATGTAAAAAGTAAATATGGCTTCCATTTAAAATAAGTAAGTTGCTAATAATATCACAGAAACCGCCATCATAAATTTTATTTTGACAGTTTTAAGTTTTTTTCATTAAATTTTACATAATTTTTTTGCATCCTATATATTTACAAAGAAATTTGACTTTTTAGAAAATTAAGATATTCAGTTTTATTAAAATAATTTCTAATTGTAGCACAGAAATCTGCACAACATTTCCCAATTAACAAAGTCACTTTCTTTAATACTAAGGTAGAGAACTCAATTTGGACCATCCTGTATTTATTTCTGTAGGGATGTCACTAAAATATTAATGTTATGTGAAAACATGCTGCAGATCCGCTTGGTATGCATTTTTATCTTCCAGGCCAATGAAATATAGATTCCGCAAATATGGAATTTAAAGAGCCTGGAAAATTAAGGATTAATTTTTCATTTGATTTATTTGCTTAAATCCTAAGAAAGGATAGGTAAAGGATTTTAAATTGGAAGACATTTTTCCAAACCATTTTATTCCAATATAATTATGAATAAATACATTTTACAAAGAGCTTTTAGCCCTGAACCATTACAATACTCTGAATCGGTAATGTGATATACATAATATTGAGCCATGCGTAGGTATATCGTCACTGAAAGGCCACTATCTGCTATTTTATAGAATAGAATATTCCCCTTGTATAGAGGGGGTTGGAGCTAACTACTTTTTTAGCTATTTTTTTAAGATATATCACTAGCCAAACTTTATTTGCCTGCTTTCAAATCACACACCAACAAAATACCGTACGACGAAGATATTTATCAAATATATACATATTTTCTTGTTTATTTGAATGGGTTTTAAATTTATTTGGTACTGTTGGTGTGAGACAAATAACTGAAAGCATTATTTTATTTAAATATATTTTGCAAAAATTTGTGTAAACATTCCACATGTTATAAGTGGAATTCTTTTTGAACTGAGCTAAGAAGATAGATTTCTATGTGACTAAAGCTAATTTAAATATATGCACCTTGTTTTGTATAATTGGCTGAAATTTCTAGGCCGATCTTGGACTTATATTTGTTAATTATTACCATCGCCTCTGTTCCCTGGGTAGAAAGACGGAGGATACATATACAATGTTAATTACGTATTTATTTTAAACTTTATACTTTTAAAAAGTAATTATATATTAAAGGTACGCAAAAACTTGTATATTATCTTATCAAATATCATGCGTTAGTTAAATAATCTCATTCACGCTTGTATTGAAAATATTTTTCACTAATGTTAACCCTTACTTTAATTAATTAACATAACTCTAAGTTTCTACTTATACATCAGAGGGTTTGTTTTCGTAATATTGCTGTTTATATGTTAGTTAAGCTTTGGGTTAATTAAACAAAAGCCTTGGATGTCAGCTATAAATATTAATGGCGACTCCATACGTCTTCTGTTGCTTAATTAATAATTATAAACTTTCCTTATATACAAATCTAAGAACCTTAAATATTTATCGAGTCGCCACTGTTAATGAAATTGCTATATTTATTCCAGTTTTGAATAAATAATGCAAAATTATATACAATTAAATTATATTACATAATATTACAATATATCGAAGCTTCAAAAACCATATTTGACACAATTACTGGTTATTAAAGTTTCTTCAGAAACGACAGCCATACATATCTGTCATTAGTCTTGATCAGAGACGGTACAGGGACACTAATTTCTTCAGGTCATTAAGAGATTGGAGTCCCAAACTGATATGCATGGGGTCATGACGATTTCTTTCCTAAAATTGAAAAAAAAAATGTTATCATAAACATGTAAATAAAGAAAACAAATAAATAAATATAAAACAGATCTCAATAAGTTATTTTTGGAAACATATTTTTATACGTTTTTTATTGACCGCACTTTTTAGGCTATATAGGGCTAGACAAAAAAACGAACACAATGAATGTCTTTTATACTGTTCAAGCGATTTAAATGTAATTTTTCATCTTAGGATATTCACTCGGGTAGTGAGGGATGCGGGTCGGTTCCTATGCTACGTAGGTATAAAAAATCAGTGTTTCGATTTAAAATAAGAAAAATCCACATTTTAAATAATTGCAAAAAAACGTTTTGGCATTCTTTTATTATTGTAAAATTGGTTTAAAAACAAATTAAAATATAATTATTGGTTAGTTTAATTAAATTATGAATTTAAATAAGTAAAAAAAAGTCCTAAAATTTATCAAAAATTCTGGCAACGTCAAATAAGGTAAATATTTTTTTTCATATGTTGTCAATAATTACAATTAAAATTTACTTCAAATCTGACATAATGATTTGAAAAGTTAAATTTAATTTCATTTATTCCTCTTTGCAAAATGATGCGATACATCATTGCAACGAAAGATTTACTAGCAATAAATCAGGAAATAAGAGTGCAAACAGTTTTTTATAAATAGATGTTAAATGTGACATTGAGCTTTAATTAAGGATATGTTTTTATTAGTTAAAAGTATTAACACAAATCTCGAGCCGCTTACAACGTTGCTACGTATTGCTGGTAATCATACTATTAATATTATTGCAAAGAAATTTTACTTTGAGTATGAATAACTTCATAAGTCCGTGGTTAATTTTTTGTGGATCGCAAAATTTAATAATATATTTTCCACTTATATATGCAATTTATCTGCCAAATAATAATACAAATAAATAAATAAATTAATAAATAAAAGCTTATATCGAATATTACCTTGATGGTGGGAGTGTAAATGTCTCTCACCGTTAAGACAAATACAAAAAATACAAACAAACAAATTATTATAATTATTATTAGTATTTCATTATTATTCTTAATTAAATTTGGTAATTTTCATCTATGCCGGATATAAACATCAAAAGGAGTATGTAAATGAATAAAAATAAGGTTTTTAGAATGTCTGCAAAAACTTTCGTACCAAGTAGCATGTGCTTAAAATGACCACTTTCAGGATGTCGATATTGGTATTAACCCTGTGGATGATAAGATGATAGGTATCACTTTAACTTTTTCTAAATACCACACTTGTTATATTTTTATTGCTAGTTCACCATACTAAACCTTTTTTCATTATATTTGTCCATCATGTTGTTGTTAGGCACTGCAACGTCCACCAGGTATGCAGACTTGGTTCTCCTATCTATTAACACAATATCTGGTTGATTATTCATAACCTGTCCATCGGTGATAAGAGGCCGATCATAGCATAGTCTAAGAGAGTCATTTTTGTAATACTGGTTGTGGGTGATATTTATAATACGGGATATATGTGCTAAGTAGTCCATATACGTTCCCTAGCTTCTGATGTAAAATTTTGCCCACTTGATTGCATTTGCTGTGATAGTCAGTCTTAGCTAATTTACACCCAGTTGTTATGTGTTAAATAGTTTCTGACTTGGCTTTTTCTACATTTGTGTATACAGGGGATGGGACCATTTGGCGCAGGCGGTTCGGCGCGGCCAGTTTGGCGCGGCCGTTTTGGCGCAGGACGTTTTGGCGCAGGGACGGTTTGGCGCGAGTGGTTTCTACGCACAAATTTGTCGAAGGACACTACAACTTTTTATATATTTATTTATCACGCATTTATTCCTC